>CM071571.1:130854911-130930926 GCA_036426205.1 Ascaphus truei
CTGTACACAAGCATTAGGCATAGAGATGGACTTGAGGCAGTCAAAAGGACTATGACAAAGGATAGTTCGATCCCAGAGGAACAGCGCGACTTTATAGTCGAAAGCATTAATTTTATTTTAACTCACAATGCTTTTTGGTTTAATGGTCTTTTTTATCTACAACTGTGCGGTACCGCTATGGGGACCAGGTTTGCACCCAGTTACGCCAACATGTTTTTGGCGGACTGGGAGGAAATGAAAATTTGGTCTTCACATCCTTTCAGTGCAAACCTGGTCGCCTGGCACAGATATATAGACGATGTACTGTTTATATGGAAGGGAGAAGAGACAGAACTGGCCCATTCATTGAGTACATCAACGACAATGATGTAAATATGGAGTTCACATCCGAGCAAAGTAAAACTAACATTAACTTTTTAGATTTAGCTATTTTTATCGAACAATCTATTATCAAGACCAAAACCTTTTTTAAACCCACCGACGCCAACAATTTTTTACTTACCACGAGCTACCATCACCCAAAATGGCTACAAAATATACCCTATGGCTAATTAAGGCGTATTAAAAGAAACTGTACAGATGATCATACATTTAAAGATCAAGCACAAATACTCCAAGGGAGATTTTTAGAAAGGGGATACCAACCACACCTCATACAATCAGCAGTAGAAAAAACAAACACATTGTCACGCAGTGATTTATTGAAGACCAAGGCAAAAGCTGAAAACTTTGATTTTAACACTCCATTCATTACAACTTATAACTCAGACGCAACTAGAATCCAACATATTATCAAAAAACATTGGCATGTGGTACAAACAGACCCGGTTCTGAGAGACCATATCCCAGACGTCCCAAGGGTAATTTTTAGAAAAGCACCATGCATTAAATCAAAATTAGCCCCAAGTGTTTTAAAAAAAAACAGATATAACGCAGACCCCGAGTTGGCTGCCTTCGCCGAATGGCTTTTTTGTGTGTTTTGGCTGCAAGGCATGCAGACAGGTCACTAAAGGGGAGAAAACAGAATTTACATCTAACAACACAAAAGAGGTTTTTAAAATTAAACAAAATTTGACATGCCGCACAGAGTACATTGTGTACCTGTTGTCATGCCCATGTGGTTTACAGTACGTGGGCCGCACTACAAGACCTCTGAGGGTCCGCGTACTGGAGCACATGGGCAATATTCGTAAACAGCTTATGACACACAGTGTCTCCAAACATTTCAGTTTAGTGCATGGAGGCAACCCGGGGGTCCTAACCTATAAAGGGATTGAGAGAGTGGACGCGCATTGGAGAGGGGGTGACAGGCTGCGTAAATTGTGCCAACGGGAGACATTTTGGATTTACAAATTGAAGACACTAACCCCCAGAGGCCTGAATATTGACATAGACCTGGGGGCCTTTATGTAACTGTAACACACAGTCTGTTCACCTCCGCATGTCCAGCCCACATCCCATTGGACATTTTAAGTTTTTTATGTAAACTCGTTATACGAATAATGTCTAGTTTGACTTACCCGTAACATGGAATTATCTGATTTAAGAATGTATATTGGGTGGGGTGACACCACAGTACCATTCTTAAATGAAGTGTCTTTATATGTTCTTAAGGCGAATACACTGCATTTGAAATTTATGTCATATATTCTATATATATATCTTTTAATATTAAAATGATTGGGAATTGATACCATTAAAATGAACTTTGATAATAACGATAGCAATATGTATATGCTAATAAAGTTTTTCCCTTCATTCATTTTTTATTTGCTCTCTTTCAATTAATGAATTAAAATGAAGTATAATTAGAACAATCAATTGTCATTTATATTACTTAAAGCATTTTTATTGCGACTAGGTAATTAAGTTTTTAAGTACAAATAAAACCCTGTAAACAGTCCATATAGGATCAGATTGCAGTATTGTTAATTGAAAGTCAGTTGTCTATAGATTGCACCTTTTTAATCTCTTTTTAATTTCCACGACGGGTGTATACAATCACCCGTCCATATATTGTAGGAACAGTACTTGATGTGTACACCACTCGTCATCATTTTGCAATCACAGACGGACTATGGCATGTACAACATCAAGGACTGTCTGTGCACCACTAACGCGCAGGCGCAAGACTTTGCCCCCACTTCACGCAACCAGCAATGAGGGCGCCACAGAAAGACGTCATACCGAGCGCCACACGCTGGATGCGCACGCATCCCTAAAGATGGCGGCACCGCGCTACGCAGCAGGAGGAAGATTTAATTGACGATGACACTAGACAGGCAGGGTCTATTTAAGGAGACTAAAACCCAACCTCTCTACTTTGCACGAGCCTGAGGAAGCCCTGTTTAGGGCGAAACGCGTAGCTCTTCTTCAAACCACAGCCTGCAGCAATTGGAGAGGAACCGGAGGTGTCGTGGAGTCTCTTGATCCGGACGCGGAGCACTGAGACTTTTATCCACTAACCACCATTTGTTTCCCCTAGCTGCTAGTTTTTTTCCTACCCCCCTAGAAGCAGTAGATGCTCCTTGGTTTTAACTTACACAAGGCCGTGTAAGTTTTTCTTTTATTGATTTATTTCACATCATAGACTTATTTCACCCACATAAGTCTTAACACTTCTCTAGGGAGTACCAATCTCCCTTTGAGGACACTTTAAGGGTGTCAGAACCCCACTGAACATCATAGAGAGATAATTCAACCACACTCCACCATTCCTTACGCTGTGCTCCCCCATACCTTCGCCCACTCCAAGGTGATGACCATTTTTATGCTATGCCCAATGTACCCACATTTCAAATTCCTAACTTTTAAGCCGGGGCTCCAAGAGACGAGGACAGGAGGGGAATTGTCTCTGTAAATCAATGTTTGTACATTATTTTAAGACTTTCTATTTTGGGTAAGTATAATTGTAACAGAACAAGTAGAGGAGAAAGAGAAGAAAAACTGCAATGGATCAGGGAGTAAAGAGAGAAGGGAAAGATGGTGGAGAAGCAACGACTGTGGCCCATATTCAATATGCTATTAAAGCCATTTTCTTCTTGTCAGGGAAGCTCGAAGTCCGATTCAAATGAATAGGTCTCTACAACACAGATGCAGGATCTCCCTGGACAATTTCAGTGTTTGTCTCTTTTTTTTTTTTCACCCACCATAACATAATTATGTCTGGTTTGCCACCAACAGCAGCTTCCAAATGCAGAATCAGTCATTACTCATTATAACACGTACAGAAGCGTAAAATAGCTGTGTATGGGCCGATCGAGTCTGTATTTCATTGACCCCAGCTTAGCTGCACAAGTGGTGTAATGCAGCAGGCAAAGGCTCTAAGAAATCCATGTTTAAATGGACTGGAATGCCAAAAGTGACATGCATTTTGCATGTCACAGTCCATAATCACTGTCTGCAGCTTCAGCACTATAAAACATTTAACTATGGTGGGAATGAAGCAGACTTGTTGATCTATAGAAGACATTCAAATTTACTCAAGGGTATTCTACTGCTTGAGAAACTTCCACCATTGCTTTCCAAAGTGAAAATAATAATCCACTTTTTACTCTTTTACTTTTTACTAACATGACACTTAGATTGTAAGCTCTTTGGGGCAGCGTCTCCTTTAGCCTTATATTGTCATTTACCTGTGGCACGTATTTCCATTATTTGGAATGTACATTATTTACCTCCTATTGTAATTTTGTAAAGTGCCGCGTACATGGTTGGCGCTATATAAATAAAATCAGCCATACTTAGATTGTAAGCTCTTCGGGACAGGGACTCCTTTCCCTATTTTATTTTTTATGTCTGAAGCACTTATCCCCTTTGTGTTATAATATTATGTCATCTGTATTGTAAAGCACTATGTACCTGGAAGGCGCTATATAAATAAAGATATACATACAAAATCCCCTTTTGGGAGGTCCCAGTCCCACCTCTTATAACCCAGCGTGTCATTTAATTCTCTTGGGTAGGAATCTACTCATGGAAAAAAAATTTCCTCGTCATAATGTTAACTGGTGTCTAAGTGTCTTATTTGTATATTCCAACACTGTAAAGTGTGGTGTTAATGGTTGGTAAAGCAAATGAACCACAGATATGTTGGTAAGTATTTCACATATTTAGCAAAATGCCTGTAGCTCTCTTTGAGTAATTATGCTCACTATGTATGGTATGTAGCTGAATAAAGCATATGAATATTGAATAATTAAATATAGATGAACAAAATAATACTTGTTTGAGTTGACTCATCACATATACACATACTGTAAGAAGTATTCATTTAAAAATGTCTACGTGTACAATAAATATCTATTATGATTAGCTCAAAATATCCTAATCAAGCATGTCAGGAGTACTGTTGTAGATTTTGCATTATGCTATGTAAAATCACTATCACTTTATTTCCCTGTAATAAATCCTGAAGTCTCAGATCTTTGTAATACTGAAGTGACAAACGGCAGCTCCTATTACTAAGGGAGTGAAATTATACCGTTGTTTTATTGTACTCCATACCTCGGTTCTTATTGCGTGTGAGACCTGAACAACATATAGTTAGCATAATATGAATATGAATCACTTCCGCCATCCACATCTGATGAAGAGACATCTGCAGTCTTGAAAGATTATGCACAAGACAACCTTGTACAATTGATATGTGGGTTAGCCCACAAAGTAGTATCTGCCCCAACATGCATGAAAAACTCATAAAAACAACATGGCACAACAACATTCCAAACACACAAAATGTCACTTACGCCAAGATGCCAAGTGTGTCATGGTTATTCATGGTTGATTCAGGGAGTAATCCGATTGCCAATTGGAATCAGGAATTAATTTTCCCCTTATGAGATATCATTGGATGATATGTCACTGGGGTTTTTTGTTTGCCTTCCCCTGGATCAATAAGTAAGTATAAATATAGGATAAAGTATCTGTTGTTTAAATTTAGCATAGGTTGAACTTGGACACGTCTTTTTTCAACCTCATCCACTGCACTATGTAACTTTAACAAACAAGGTGTACTGGTCCAACCATATTATCCCTGTCGTTCCCTGTAAAAAAAAAAGAAGAAAAAAAAAGGTCTTGGAGAATTGGCAAGTGGGAATATACTGTATCTCAGAGTGGCCAGCAAGAGAAAAACAAGGTCAACTTGAAAACAACCCTGCGACAGTGTAGCAACAATGTTCAGAGTTGGGAAAGCAAGAGGACTACACATCCCTGAAGTACAGTATTTCACTGCATTTGACTTAAGAAAATAGTAATATTGCTATTCAACCAAAAATATTATAGGGATCCGAGAATTAAGCTACAATTCTGTGTCCATTCCAATTAGCTACAGTAGTGCATACTGAAAATTGAAAACCATGCTCTACATTGGCACTGACTGTTCCCTGCTGCTGGAAACACTTGCAAACAATGCTGCACATCTTTTTTTTTATGTACTAATTTGTGTCTTGTTCTGATGGATTCAGGCTGGAAAAAAAAAAAAAACAGAAAACATGGCAATATGACAAGAAAAAGAAAGTCCATAGCCGCAACTCCAAATAGTAAAGTATAATGCATGTGCTGGTCCCAAACAAATAATGTAAACAATATTACCATTCTTGCGTCCGGTAAGGAAAGATAGCACTCAGGTCCAGTAATCACAACAAAATGTTCTGTATTAAGCATGTAGTACAAAAAAATGCCCAAACCGACGTTTCGGTCCCGGAACGGGAGCTTTCTCAAGGGAGTGTAGTAACAAACTGACAAACATGGAAATATACAGTATACCTTCACCAGTGTAACCAAACTCCTGTGTGCAATTACCTACCATGAGGAAACCCGCGAAAATGAGAAAAGACTGTGCTGAACCAGAGCCGCCATATTGGAGGAGGTGTGTGCTGTCCGAACGCTATACTCGTCATGCACGTCAGAGGCGTCTTAGTTACCAAGGCAACCCCCCGCGCCTGCGTAGTGCAGTACCGACAGCGGGAGAGCCATCAAGAGCGCAGAGTGGGCCTAAAAAAATACAAGTGGGGGACAAACGTGAATAACGAGTTAGGGAAATAAAAACAAGGTCACACAGCGTTGCAATGAATCAGATGGAAACAAGTGAAAATACACCTGGGACAAAAATCCTATCTAGCATGGGGATACGCAACCCCTAGAGGGGGTGGGCAAATCAAGAAACACACAGAGGACGGGCAGGCTGCAGATATACCTGACCGCAATGAGTCAGATAAAAACAAGTGAAAATACACCTGGGACAAAAATACTATGTAACATGGGGATACACGTTTGTCCCCCATTTGTGTTTTTTTAGGTCCACAATGTGCTCTTGGTGGTTCTCCCACTGTCGGTGCAGCGGCTACTGTCCCTGATGGGCTGTGACTCACACGCGCATGCGCGATCTTCACCTGACTGGTTTTTATGGTGTTATGATGCGTAGACCTGGTTACGCAGCAACGGAGGCCGTCTTATCCTTCACACATAAGAATGGCTTCCCTCACACGCATGCGCAGAGTTTGTTCCTGTACTGGACTGTTCACAGCTGTCTAAGACGGCCGACGTACGTCAGTGATGATGCCTTGTGATGTCATGCGGTTTTCTAATTAGTCAATTAGCTTCCTCTAATTGATTACACTGGGTTGTTTTTTGGTATAAATATCTTTCTGTGCCATTGTTCTCCAGCACTACCCTGAGGAAGGTCCTTTGTGGACCAAAACTTTGGATTAAGTGTGCTTTGTATTTTTAAATACAGGTTTTCTTTGCATTATCTATTAGTGCTGTTTCTTGTTTGCTCTTTGGGGGAAACAGTTTTGATTATATATATATATATATATATATATATAGTTATACGTTACCTTTCCAAGGATTGGTAAACAAGAGACAGCACTCAATGTTGAAAATCAAAGTGTATTAGTGAAAGCAAAAATACATCCAGAAACCCAACGTTTCGGTCCTACAGAATGGGACCTTCCTCAGGGGGATACCTTTGTTTGATTTCAACATTGAGTGCTGTCTCTTGTTTACCAATCCTTGGAACGGTAACGTATAACTACATTCTCTATATGGGACGTGCACCTGTGGCTTACCAGCACCTATTGGAGTGCCAACTGCCTTATCTGACTATATATATATATATATATATATATATATATATATATATATATATATATCAAAACAAAACAAAAATCAAAGTAGCACCTCTAATGTAACCTAACAAATGTGATTAAGTCTACCTAACTGTGAAATACAACCAATGGGGTGGCAAAGATGGGTAAATAAATTTAAAAAACCTATGTTATCTTAAGATATTACATTTAAAAATAAAAAGCAATGTACTAATACTTTAATTAAAAAAAAATTGTGATAAAAAATATGTAAAAATAGAGTAACTAAAAACCAATGGATAAAATCCGTAAAAAACCTTAAAAAACACAGAGTCCTGTTCCAAATAAACGCATCCAGGTAATAGGCAGCCCATTTAGAAGGGATCACTACTCCCTGTTGATACCTATGAAAAAGAAAAGAAAAAAAACAGGCACACACCTAGTGCATTAAAGTATAACAATTCGGTTTATAGAACAATAAAAACAGTCAAATGCGTAGGGCGTGGCTAAGACAGAGGAGTCATTTTCCCACGGAGACCATTACTACGGGTTGAGAACTATTGCAGGCTGTGAGGGGCAAGCAGCAGTTTGGATCCCTCTTTCCCCCGGTGGTGCAGCGACCGAAGCAGCAGCTGAAGGTGCTGGTTCCCGGAGATTTCCTGTGCGGGGCACCCTACCGGTGGAGTCCACTTCCAGTTGCAGAGACCACAGCGGAGAGCACACAGAGAAGGACACCATTGCTGATTCGAGACGGCAGTATTGGCTTATGAGAGCCTATCTCATACCTGCTTATATAACCGTGTACACTTTGTGAATAGGCATTTGACTGTTTTTATTGTTCTGATAGACCGAATTGTTATACTTTAATGCACTAGGTGTGCGCCTGTTTTTTTCTTTTCTTTTTCATATATATATATATAGTAAGATAGCCTGGCCTTCGGCAGCTATTGCTAATTCTGGGCCTTTCCTCTGTCAGTCCTTTAGAACAGGCAGTGAAGGTTAATTCCTCCAGTTTGTCTGTTTTGCATTTCAGCTCTGAGTATGTAGCATATTCAGGGCAGACCTAAGCAACATTTGAATGTGTTAATCCAAAGGGTGGATATGGGTTGGAACACCCCCTGATGTGTGTGTGAGCCAATCGGTATCCAGCTTTGAGTTGTAATGATTCAAAGCTAGAACACTCCCTGAGGATATTCAAATTGAGACATATTCCCAAATTCAGTTTAGTGATTTAGGATCTAGAGAGAGAGAGCTGAGAGAGGTAGGAAGACAGAAGAGGGTCTCTCCCCTCTTGCCCCACCTGGTAAGAGGGGGGGGTAATTCCGCTTGCCATGACAGAGAGCGAGATTAATACACCATGCCTGATATCATGCATGCTGTCATGGCTGTCTGCACACCTATGCGATACTAAGATCCACGAAAGAAGCTGCTTGTTGTGTCCCTGTGTATGGAGAATGGAGTGTCAGTGGGGTCTCTCCTCTGGAGACCCCATGGGATCCCTCGCTGGCGGAGGCACTGCACCACCCCAAGAAGCAAGGTAACCTGTCCCACATCACCTCCTGTCCCTGTCCTGGTTCTCCCCAACAACAGCGGAGCCCTCAGCCCCCCTGTTTTTCCAGCAGGTCACAGCACCCAGACCACTCAAGTGACCAGAAGGTGTGTCACCCGACCTCCCCAATCTCATGTCGGGTGGGGTACACTAGTGAGGGTTACATATATATATATATATATATATATATATATATATATATATATATATATATATATATATTCTATATTATCCTTCCGTTCCGGTCAAGAAAGACTGCACTCGATTCAGTAATCATGAAAAACTGTATTGGGCATCTGAAAATAAAAGATATCTTTGAATGGTATGTTGTGTTTTCTATTATTTGAGACTAGCACCTGTCTATATGAACCAGTACATTGAGTGAAGCTGCTGTGATGTTTGTTTTTATATATATATAATCTACCCCAAAAATCTACTCGCCGAACCAAAAAAATCTACTCGCCCCTAATCCCCCCCAACCCCCACCGCCCCTAGTCCCCCCCCCCAACCCCCGCCACTAGTCCCGCCCCGCTTTAAAAAAAAAAATACAAAATAAAATAATTGATTAAATTCCTAGTGAACATTCGTTTGTTTGACATAAGTTTATTTATTGTATTACATTATACTACAATTAGTCCTTGTTACGTGTGTGTGTGTTGGTTGTGGTTTGTGTGGTGTGTGTGTGATGTGTGTGTGGTGTGTGTGTGTGTGTGTGTGTGTGTGTGTGTGTGTGTGTGTGTGTGTGTGTGTGTGACTAGTTTCCTGTACCCCTTAACCAGTGTCTGGACGCCCCCGCTTCACAATATTTAAAGCAGCAATCCCACCTGGGATCTTACCTGATCCGCAGTCCCTCAATGTCCAGGTACCCTCATTCCCGCAATGTTATACATTGGAGGGAATGTGTTCCTTACCTGTCTTCTGGGCTAGGGGGGATTCCGATGTCTCCCGTGTGAAGCTTGAGTCAGATCTGGGGGGGGGGGGGGGAATAGAGAAGCACCCTGACTACTTCAACATCCTCAGACCCGCGCGGGCAGCGGTAGCACCGGAGGGAGGGGGGGGGAGAGAGAAGCACCCTGGCTACTACAGTATGTTACGTCCTGCGCGGGCAACGGGAGCACCGGAGAGAGGGGGGAAGATGTATCAGTGTATATATAAATATTTAAAGTGTATTCCCCCCACCTCAAGCATGTGTCCAAACTCCTCCATGACCGGATCAGTGCAGGAGCTGACACAATTATACAAGAGGATACTATGGAGGAGGAGGAGACACGCACTAGGAGACACGCACTCCCCCAGGCCCCCCCCCCCTATTACTTACCCGTGCAGAAAGGGCGGTTTGAAGTCCTGGCAAATCCATCCCGCGTCACAGCCAATCAGCTCCGATTTTTTTTTTTTCCGATTTTTTTTTTTTTTTTCGAGCAGGGGATTTTTTTTTTTACAGAGCAGGGGAAAGGTTACTGGCCACGAGCCAATATCCGATCGCAGCTGGCGAGTTGGCGACCGGGTTTGTCGAGCACTGTATATATATATATATATATATATATATATATATATATATATATATATATATATAGCAAATGGAAATATTACTGTATGCTCATTTGTATGTCTTAGGCAGGTCTGCAACCCCACCTTTCACCATTATCACCCAGCACACAGCACTTCCACAAGGGATTCTGGGAAATGACATGCAATTGAGCACACAGTGCCACTTTTTGCTTCAAAACCATTTTAAACATGGTTCCCTATAGGCTTTAGCTTGCTGCATGGTCACAGCTTTAAGCACAGCCAGGGTTAACATGCATAGCCAGTAATCCCACCCACAGACAGCTGTTTCGACCTTAATGGGTCTCATCAGTGTGGGGTTGGTTACACTGGCTATGCAAAGCTGAAGCAATGAGGATTGAGATATCGATTCTGCCTACATTCAACACTCATTCTATAGGTGCAGACTATTATAGCATGACTTTCTTTATTATTTACAGAATACACTATGTTCTGTTTTTGTCTCTCCTGTGTGTTCTAGGTTTGTTCATTCCTTTTCATCATTGCGCAGATGCTTTCCTTTTGTGCCTCTGTTGCAGCCGATTAGGTTGGAAAACCCTCGACAGACTGAAGAGCGGCTTTCAATGTTGGGGTTATTTTCATCAAATATGGACAATGCACTATCAATGTGCTTAAATGCTGTTAAGGATCTCAAGTTTAATATACAGTACATTTGCACTCAGTTTATGAAATAAGATTAAAAGCAGAAAAATGCAAGTATAATTTTTGTTGTATTGTTTGCAGACACTTCCGATCCATATCGGAATAACTTAATAAAGTTATTAAGGATTTACAAAATAAAATTATGTCATTTATCTGGGGTAATAAAAGACCAAGAGTAACGAGATCCGTTATGTTTGCACCCAAAGAGAGGTGGAATGGCAGTCCCAGATATACAAAAAATATTATTATTTAGCATGCCATCTGAAACAGATTATTTTTTGGCACACCCGGTCAAACCAATATAAAAAAAGTTTCAACAATTCAGTGGCATTACCGGCCTTTTAATAGAACGGAAAGCTGTAAAAATATTTTAAACTGGACCACTTTGACTCGGCGGTTATAAGATTTACCCTTAAGATTTGGCAAAGGGCTAAATCTCAATATCAAATAAAATCAACCCCCTCGAGATTTATCCCCATTTTCAATAATCCGGATTTTGACGCAGGTTTGCAAACTAATGGGTTCAACTCATTGAAGGCTAAGAATATTATAAATATTGGAGATTTGCTATTCAAAGGTAAATTAATGAACTTCAGCGAATTGTGTCATAAATATGATTTTACAGGATAAGAGGTGTTTAGATTTTTACAAGTCTGTCATTTTGTAAGGCAGGTGTCATCAGGCGGGATTTTTTCAGAGCGCACAATATTTGAACTTGAGTTATGCAAAAATGGTGACTATCAAAGGGGGTTTATCTCAATTTTATACCGAGATTTCACCCCTCTGGATATAAATGTCTCCTGTACCCATCACTATATTGAACTATGGGCTCTTGATTTTCAGACAGAAATTACGAGTGAGGACTGGGAAGATATTTGGGATACAGTAACAAATACATCTATTTGCACAATAACAAAAGAAAACATATAAAATTATTTTTAGATGGTATTATACTTCGGTACTCACAAAAGACAGATTCAACGCGTTTCGCCTTTGGCTTTGTCAGGATCCTTCGATGATTCCTGAGGAAGCCAAAGGAGAAACACATTGAATCTGTCTTTTGTGAGGACCGGAGATCAAAGTACTGGCAGCCGAAAGACCAGAGACGCTACATCCGCCCCAATTACAGCTGTCACAGTGACATACGCGGAAGGTGGTAGCAGGCGCAGAGCGTCAGCGAACTCCAAACTAGTCCTCTCCAATGAACTATGTTAATGTTCAAAATGTGAGTGTAAACTTTGAAACCTGTCTTTTTGCAATATATATATCTATATAGACATACTACACCATTGTGATTTTTCCTTGCTTTACTAGAAACACTGGATCCAAAGACACATATCCCAAAGGAGGATCCACTACAGTGCTCCCATCAGAGAGAGGTGGATTTCTGATATGCTTATCTATACCACAATTAATCTGTGAGTGGGACAAATACATCTTTCTTAGATAGAAGTTCCTTTTTCACTTCATTTGGGTAGAGGTTGTATACATTAATTATTTTTAAGGCATTCACATTTATCACAAAATATTTTATGTAAATTGGTACATATATTTTTACATATATATTGGTACATATAGGTTTTCTTTGGTCGTTTCATAGATGATATTCTAATTATTTGGGATGGTGAGAGGGAAATAATGGAGGAGATTCTGACATCTTTTAATGATAACCAGATGGGTCTGAAATTTACCTATAATATACACCCAGACACTATAATTTTCTTGGATCTGGAGTTATTTATAGGTATTGAACAACAAATCCAGACAAAAACACACTTTAAATCTGTATCAACGAACAGTTATTTACAATATAGTAGCAACTATTATAAAAAATGGTTGGACAATGTACCTAAAAGTCAATTTCACAGGATTAGGCGCAACTGCTCAATGGACACTGATTTTTTAATACAGGGCAAAGATCTGTCAGGAAAATTTCAGGAGAAAGGCTATGATATGACTATCGTTAACAAAGCATTTTCAGATGCCAGTCTTTTGAATCGTGATATACTGTTGGAAAAATCTAACGCAAAATCTAAAACATTATGTAAAACTAGAAACGAGGATAAAAGTGGGGGATCTACACCAAAATTCATTACGCAATATAACCAATCTGCTAAACAAATTAGAAGTTAAGGAACATGTCCAATGGAAATTTTGTGTAGTGATCCCGTAATTGGTCATCTATTGCCAAAATATGCTCCTGTGATTTTTAGAAAAGCAAGGAATATCAAAACGTTGATAGCTCCAAGTAAATTAAAAACATTAAAAACAAAAAAATTGAATATTTCCAATTCAACCAGAGAAATGGGAAACTTTGGATGCGGGAGAGGCAGATGTCTTACTTGTAGACATTTGATAAAAACAAATAAATTTACATCATATTCAAATGGCACCTCATATGAAATAACAGACTATATCAACTGTCTAAGTGAGTATGTTATATATCTGATATCATGTGAGTGCGGCCTACAATATGTAGGCCGCACATCAAGGGCTCTGAGAACACGATTCTTAGAGCATCGAAGAAATGTTATTCATGGGTGCCAAACACATAGCCTCTCCCGCCACTTTTGTACTAAACATCAAAAAGATCCAAAATCCCTATTGGTTATGGGCATTGAGTACATTCCCCCCTCATATATGGGAGGAGACCGTTTCCAAACATTATGCATGAGGGAGACATATTGGATGTACATTTTAGATACCACCTACCCAAAGGGACATAATGACCATATTGACATAAGTACCATAGTGTGACCACTCTAATATTGGTTGGTCCTTCGGAGGTCTGGGTTGAATGCTTTTTTGCATTCCCTCCGAACTATGGGCGTGTCAGGTCTTTAATGGCATTACATTTTATATATATATATATATAAATTATATCATTACATACATTTAAATATTGTTCTAATCATGGGAATATATATATATAAAAATTGGTATTGGTGGTTGACTTATATGGTGTTAATACCTCTCTTGCGAGTGTATCTGTTTTTGGTTCACGGATGGTCTCTATTGGACTATTCCATTTTAATAACTTCAAATTATTGTATTATGTTTACACTGTATTGATTATATATATTTATTATAATTTTTATATTAATATTTTCATAAACAACACATTTTTCACTACACATATATTTTGCACCATATACAAGTTTCATAACATCATAGTTTATTAGTTAAGTTATATACATAGTTTGAATTATTCATATATTAAAAATACATATTTACATTACACATAAATATTCATGTTGAGATTTCTCCTGTTCTTGCTTTAAATCCATCTATTGCTACTCCTCTGACTTCAATTGGAATCTACATGCCTGGCGTTCACACTATGTGTGACATCAGGTATGGTTATTATTAAGTGATGGGTGGAACAATTATGCCATCAACTAATGCTATCCTATATATAATATGTATTATGTATATTCCGTTCTATTTATAAGTTAAAGGTTAATGTCCTTTCCAGACTGAAAATTTATGGGCCATTCTTTTATTTTTTCATTTTTTCCATCATTCACTCAATTTTCATTTTCCCTTTTAAAGCTGTAGTTCAGTCAATATCCCGCATGTGTGTTTTTTTTAATAAATCAGTTCTGTAGTCAGAAAAAATACTTTTAGCATTTTCTGTTTTAAAAACAACAACTTTGAAAGACCAATTTTCTTGTATTCTATTTTAACAACCATTTGCTAAGGCACTGCCCCTTCATAAGCCCTGGCACACCCCTTTGTCAGCCCTGCCCTCCCTCTAGCATGTGTCAGTGCAGGAGTGCTCATGAATATTCATGAGCTTCCACTGAGTGACAGAGGCAAATAAAAACATATGCCAGCTCTAATTATGTCACCAAATTTTGCCTATCAATACATGGAGAACGAATTGACCGGCAGCTATACAGTTCTTTAGGTAATTAGAGATTGCACACATGAAACTATTGAAGTAAAAAAAAAAAAAAAAAAAAAAAAAAAAAAAAAAAAGACTGAACTGCGGCTTTAAACTCTATTGGTCTCAAAATATTACCCTAATTACCCTAATCCCTATTTGTAATTAATATCAACAATGGTTATATCTATTAGATTGATTGAATCACTCATTATCTACAGTTCTTTATTTTTATTATTAAATGTAATATATATTTAAGTCCTGAGTTTTGGACTCGTTCTCTGAATAATTCATTGTGGTCCTCATAATTACTATATTATCATTGGTATAGTAGCATGTTTTAATGTTGTACACTGTTTAATTATATATTTTATTGACTAATGGATTTATGCAAATCATCTCCCTATAAATACTGTGGAGGGGCATCCAATGGGTATCCCCTGATAGATGACGAAACGTGTAGGGCGTCATTAGACAGAAGATGTCATTTGCTCACGAACGTTGCAATTGCTGTATGAGAGACGCTACATGCTGTATAAGAGACGTTGGATCCTATTCCCCCGGTACATCACTGCCAGCACTGAGAATCCGGAGTTGCTGATTCCCGGAGGGACTTCCTGTGCTGGGCGCCAAGTTGGAGGGACGTCACTTCCGGCCATTCGGCTACACTAGTAAAGACACGAGAGGACGCCATTGCTGAAATCGGACGGCGGTGTAGGCACATGAGAGCAAATCTCATATCTGCTTTCAAATTTTGTACCTTTGTGAGTGGGAATTTGATTGATTTTAGTGTTCTATAAAGATTTGTTACAACGATAATGCACTAGGTGTGCGCCTGTTTTTTTTCTTTTTTCAAATATATATCTATATTATTAACTGGATATGCATAAGAGGCTATGGTATAGGCTATACCATAATACTGAGTTAAGTTATGGTGAGTAAAAAAAGTGACAAAAACCCTCCACAGGAAAGCAAATATGCAAATATAACTGTATGCTCATCTGCATGTCTTAGGCAGGTCTGCAACCCCGCCTTTCCCCATTATCACCCAGCATACAGCACTTCCACTGCAGCAAGGGATTCTGGGAAATGACATGCAAATGAGCACACAGTATATGCATATCCAGTTAAAATCAACCCCACACTGATGAGACCCATCAAGGTCGAAACAGCTGTCTGTGGGTGGTTTTCTGGGTATGCACCTTAACCCTGGCTGTGCTCAAACCTGTGACCATGCCGTAAGCTTAAGCCTATAGGGAACCATGTCAAAATGGTTTTTGAGGCAAAAAGTGACACTGTGTGCTCATTTGCATGTCATTTCCCAGAATCTCTTGCTGCAGTGGAAGTGCTGTATGCTGGGTGATAATGGGGAAAGGCGGGGTTGCAGACCTGCCTAAGACATGCAGATGAGCATACAATTGGCATACAGATGAGCATACAGTGTGGCGATCGTGAACGGATGGAAGACTAACCCCTTCCCTGTCCTCTCAGGGGTTAGGCAGGGCTGCCCTCTTTCACCTCTCCTTTTTGTCTGTTGTATAGAGCTCTTCGCCCAGTGCATCAGACGAGATGCAGAGATCAGAGGGATCGTCGTGCCAGGACCCCAGAGACGCGAAGTGAAGTGCTCGCTCTACATGGATGACATCACCATCTTCTGCGCAGATAGCCGGTCGGTGAAGACGCTGGTCCAGACGTGCGAGGATTTCGGGAAAGCTTCAGGAGCAAAAGTCAACTGCAGTTCTACTGTGTCTGCACAAACATTACCAGTTACTGTAGGAACATGGGACAACCAAGGTAGTAACACATCAACCAGTAATCATCTAAAAAATATATATATCAAAAATGAATAGACGATATTGTTCTGTGGCTAACAAAATGCTTTTATTTGTGCGAGCTTTCGAGATATACTGATCTCTTCTTCCGGCGATGTTACAATGAATAAAGCAGGCAAGGTTAAACTTACAAACAGTGCATATACTGTAGGAATGTTATCTGTGACTGGAACCTAACACCCTCTCAAACCCCTCTCTTTCCCCGTAGTATGCGATTTATGACTTGAGGTGTTAAATAGTCCCTGAATGTTACTAAATGTCATATAATTCAAACCCTCTCTTCTACTTACGCTCACTGCTGGGCAATGCCAACATGTAATTAAATTCACAGAGGAACCACAAACTAGCCAGTTAGACAAACCATATACTGTAGAATACAGAATTGCCAAAGTAGAACAAAACGGATCAACAATTTGCAGGTGGCTACAATACAGAAATGATAACTAATGAAAAAATAAGTAAATAGTTGCAGTTCATACACTACATGTATACAATAGTTCAGTTGAGGCATCTAGACTTGGACTTAAATGCCCCCTTGTGTTGAAATGTATACGCCACTAAGTCAAAATAACCCAATTTATTCTCCAGAATACTGAGTTATATTCAACAAATTGGATACTTTTAGCAATTGCCAGACTTGTAATAAAGTGTAAGCATTGGTCTTAAAATGGTTTGCTTTATATAGCAATAAGATTCTTAGGCTTACTTTGTAATACCTTTTGTAAAACTCAGACACACCCACAAAATCCACCAAAGCCATACACTAAACCAGGGGAGCGCAAGCATTTTTCCCTGCGCCCCCCTAATGGATGTCTCCTCCCCCCATTTGATGCCACATTGCCATGGCGACACGTCTCCAGAAGCCGTCTGAGCCAAGGGAAGTGTAGTTTACAGAGGCCTTCGCTGCTCCCCCGGCATCTAAGTGCCTTCGGGAAGCGCACGCGGTAAACCAGTACTACCAGTCTATTGAAAGCCGGTGAGGATCTGCACATACTCCTGCCGTTCACCGCCTCGCCTGCTGGGCGTATGCTTGATCAGCTTGTGCTGTTGATGTGTCTGTCTAATCGCGTATAGATGCAGAGGGGGGTAAGGGGAGAAGACAGGGGGGGAGATCAGTAGCAGACACGAACCACAAGGAAAAAGAACACCAGGTATTTGAAAAAGTTAACTATTTTTCTATTGCACGCTTAAAAAAATACCAGGGGGGAAAAAAGTCTCCTCACATGTTTTGCACCAAACAGGCGCTTTCTAAGGGAGTACTCCAAGACAATTCCTATTTGGTGCAAAACATGTGGGAGGCTTCTTTGTCTCGTGTTTATTGCATGCAATAAACTTATTTTTTTCATATGCCCGGTGACTTCCTTTTCCTTGAGGGTTCACATCCGCTACAATCCATTTTATCGTTCCAATGTGAAGGAGAATAAACTCTAGAGCAGGGATTCATTGCGCCTGCAAAATACCATGCACCGTGCTGCATATAGTTAGTGCTACAAGAAAAGAAAAATCACATTTTATTAAAAAATGTACAATACAATTGTTGATCAGAAACAACAAACTTGGCACAAATGCCCTGAAATGAAGGTTGATGTATTGTAATTGCAGGGTGCATGTCAAGTAAGCAACTTCACAGCTTTCATCGCTTTTCCACTGGTGCAATATTAAATGCACGATATACCTCCCCTCCAGAGCTTTGGATAACATCACAACATATATATTCTTCTTTTTTTTTTTTTTTTTTTTTTTTTTTTAAACTGCCATGTCACTTTAGAAGCAACATCTGCATGTTGTCAATTCAGGTGTTGGGAGAAGGGGGGAACGGGGGAAGTGGAGAAGGGGGTGGAGGGGGAAGAGAGGTGGAAAGAGTTCACTTTAAACACATCGATTGTAAGAAATTAAATAAGCAACATGAAAACATTGAAATCAAGACATTTGACTTGTTTATAAATGTAATATAAAGTTGAGACATTTAATCTAAAGTTGACAGTCAACTGTGTATTTCAAACATAAGACATTGAATTTGTTTACCACTTTCCTGCTCTTTTCTTAATGGACATTAAACTTTAATTGCATTTGTAATTAGTTTGATCCCAGCAGCACCCGAGTGCCACAGGACTATTGTGATCAACCATTTAATTGCTTTGCAACAGCTCACTTTCACCTCCCAGAGAATTTGAGGGGAGCTCTATGGCCCTCTATCGCTGGAAAACAAGAAGAAATAAAACACGATTTAGCTGGTACGGCACAAGGACCCCACATGTGCCGACACCTGTACCCTATCAGGTCAGTCATAACGCTAGTGCAGGTGGTTTAAAAAATGCACTCAGTAAGAATGCTTAAATAAAATGGTCAGTTCCGTTTCCCGACACCATGTTTCTAAGGCCTCGTTCAGGGTGCTGACTTCGGAGGGAGGGCGTGCTGCCGTGAGAAACAAAGTATTCAATTTGAATACTGGTTTTCAGGGTAGCAACCGCCCTGTCTCCGAAGCCAGGAGTTGAAGCCGACTACAGTTTCAATAAACGAAAATTTCGTTTTTTGGAGCTGCAGCAGCGTCACAGGGACCAAGGCAGCCAATGAAATCATTCTTCAGAATGATTTCATGACTGCAACTTGGATACTTACCCTGCTGTGTGTAACCCCGCCCTCTCCCCAACGCTGAAAAGTCTGCTGGGGGATAAACACAGATCGCCCAGTAAACTGCAGCACTGCCTCCCTCACGCCCTCCCTCCGAGTCCTGCAGCTGGCACCCTGAATGAGGCCTAACACTACTTGGGCGTAACACCAGCCAGGATCAAGAGCAATATATCAGCAATATTTATGATCCCGGAAGTTTGTTACCAGGCTAACACAAGGTGAACCCAGCTTCAGCTAAATACTAAATGTGTATAAAGGGATAAAGTGCTATGGGTGATACGGTAGGTAAACAGCAGAGAGGCAAGAACCCAATTGTAGCACTCAATACCCTCAAGATAATAGTAATGTGACAATATTAAAATACAATCTTTAATGTTATACTGATTCAAATAATGGGTTTTAAAATCCAACAAAGGACACACATATATTAACCCTAAGTTGAGTGTATATGACACTCCGGGTTCTTGGAAGATATGAACAGATGAGGTGAATTAGATCAAATAAGAATGTTCTGGAATTTGGAATAAGAGAACTTTGACATGGGGGCGTGGCCAAGACTCCTAACAGGCAGGACGTGCAGCTGTGGTGCTCTGTCCCAACAAGGGGTAACTGGGGGAATTCAATGCCCAAGTAACCCCTAAAAAGCGAGCGTGGGAAACCCATCCCTAAGCGGTGGGCTCCGAAATCAGCCCAAGAACAAGTAGCCGGGTCCCGTGAGTTGTCCATGAACGGCCGCGAGCAAGGAACGCTGCCGCAGTGATTTAACGATGGCCGGCGCTAGCGCCGAATGAGTCTGATCCGGCCAGAGGCAGCGACGGATAGCCCGGGCCACTAATCCGCAGACGAGATGAGGGGCTGGTAGTCGGGGAGCCGTCTGTCTGAACGTACGTTGCGGCGCAACGGAGAGCGGGGTCATGCCGATGGACGGGTGTGCCGGGAGCGGTCTGTCAACAAGTAGGGGCGGTCATCTTTGTAGGAGCTCCAGAGTGGCATTACCAAGGAGCAAGAGCCCGCCTCAACCTTACTTACTAAAATTATTTTTTTTAAATCGATAGTTCGGGGGCCCTTGCTGGATAGGTGATACCGTGGTGACCCCCTAAGCATACGAGCACGGGTTTGCACATCAGGACAAAGTTCAAATCCACACGGGAGAGTCCCACACCCCAAGATGGCCACCATTGTCCCTGAGGTGTAAAACCCCTGCTGCCTGCAACAGAGGCGGCCTCAGGAATGCCCCCTGTGCTCTGGAAGGCTGCCGAAGGCTTCTAAAAAGAAGCAGAGAAACAAAGTGTCAGCCATTGTTAATAAAGGTGAACACACAGGCAGTCCCACCCGCACACACAGATTCAATTAAAGCCCTCAAACAAAGCCTCCAGCTCAATATCCTCCTACAAGAGAACATCCACCCCACCCCTGGTTCTGTGGGTAAAAGATTAAAATAAACCGGAAAAGACAAGACAGATAAATTAACAAACGCTCAGGTCACGACTGGGATCACTTTCCGCGAAGCTTATATCCCTTCACAAGAGATCTAAGTGCACAAAAAAGCCTGTAGGACGTGAGCTAGGGTGTCCCAAGACTCTTAGTCCGTAATACCACGGGATTCATTCTAAGCTTATGTAAGCAAAACAGCTCTGACAGATCTTCTAAAAATAAACATCAGACGTAAGTCTTATTCACCATGGCTTCGAAAGCGATTAAAACCATCAAAAAGAAAGAGTTTCGTAAATACTTTAAAAAACAAGGTCGACAAACACTGAAACAGGTGGAGTTTGGAGAGGATATCTCTGTGGAACGCCCAGACTCTGAACCAGAGGTGGTGATCAAAAATCTCTCCACAAAGGACGACTTACCTTCTTCAATAAAATTGAATCCCTATTACAAAAGGCAGTGAAGGATCTCAAAGAGGAAAGCACTAGCTGTCACAGTAACTTTTGACAAGATATAATATACACCAAAATACCTGGGTTGAACTGAACACGACTAGATATGATAAAATGTAATTTATTCCTTGAAAAAGGTGAACACACGAGATATACAAATAACAGACAAAATATGCACTTACTTAGAATTGGAATGATGGAATAATCAGAAATCTTGATTAGCAGTTCATGCAGCAATCTCAGGATGATACAAAGACAATGGGCAGACTGAGCCTCATTTAAATACAATTTTCAGCCCTATAACTTAACCTTAAGGCACCTAGCTGGCTAGTGGAGTTGTTTGAAGTAGAATCTTCCTTTCCTGCAAGTGTAAACTATGACACTTACAAACCACTCAGGCCCTTTGTTCTCCGCCCTAGTGTACACAATCAGAGCGGTTAACCTTTGATCAGAGGGCTTATGCTAAACCATCTGTCTGCCACCCTGACCTATTAGCATAGCAGATGGGCTCTGCGTTCTCATATCAGACCCAAAATACCATTCAGTTTAATATCTTCACATTAATATAAGCGGTTCCGTTGGGTCCAGTGGGCTGATTTTTGCCAGCTTTTGTTGCCGAAACTGTATCTCCATTGTGGCCAAATCTCAGCCCGCTACGACCCCCAGAACCGGATACACAAATGCAGGTTAAAACATTTTTCAAATACAGGATTCTTCCCTTTAAAAATGAATCTCTGCTTTTCACTCTTTCCCCATTGAAATAAACGGGTTCCGCCGCCATAGCGTTGAATGGCGGAGCTCCGCCGTTGAAGTCAATGGGGTTCCCCGCCATAGACTTTCAATGGGGAGACGCCGCCATTGAAGTCTATGGAAAAACCCAAAAATCTTTACATTTGCCCACACTCCGTCTGGTTGTTCGGAGAGCTGGGAATGGCCATGCATTCTTGCCGGAACCTTGGCTACATGCCACCCAACTCCCAGCCCTCTGGTCCTTCCAGAACCGGAGATATGGACTTACACTTTTCACCATTTCGGACCTAGCCGTTTTCACGCCACGTGGCTTTCCCCCATTGGAATCAATGGCCGGCGCCGCTATAGACAATGCATGGGCGCATGCCGCCATTGGATTCAATGGGACCTCCGCTCCATTAAAGTCAATGGCGCGACTCTCTTTCTCCGCTCGACCCTTTATGGGGGTCCCTCATTCCTGGACCCGGTGGGGGTTTGTAACTAGGGGCAACAAGAATTTTATTCCCATGTGCCCTAGAACCTAAGATTCCCACGCCAATTGTCATTGAACTTGACCCAAGTGACAAAGCTCTTTTCAAAGACATTGTATCCGCTTTTGTGGTCTGCATGGCTGCCAACCTGTTCCTGGAGGCAGACGTCGAGGAATCCCCATTGAAGTCAATGGCCCCATTGACTTACAATGGGAAACCGCCGCTCCTCCTCTCGGACGCCACTTGCTGGTCGTCGATGGAAACAGGTCCAAAACCGCTACTTCTGCCATTGGACTACATGGAGCCCCAATGGCGACCTATGGGACTCTGCAAAATGGTGCCTGAAAAGGCAGGAACATGGAACAAAGAGCTATAAACACTAAGTTAACCGTAACCCTTTCCCTCCCGTAGCAATCCCAGTGTATGTGTTGGTGCAAACACTGGAATAGAAACAATACATTTTTACAGGGGAATCTACATTAGGATGCT
Source organism: Ascaphus truei (assembly GCA_036426205.1). NCBI lineage: Eukaryota > Metazoa > Chordata > Amphibia > Anura > Ascaphidae > Ascaphus > Ascaphus truei. The sequence goes on from CM071571.1 coordinate 130,877,698, forward strand.
GAAGCAAGGTAAAAACACATTACTGGACCACAGTCCAGTTAACCCCTTGCTTCCCAGGTGAGTAGGGGGTGGCCAAATGGGGTGTAACCCCTTTAATCCCAGGCCAAACCCCCTCTCCCATGACACTAGCACCCTGGAGTCCAAAGTTGACGCCACAAACACCCGGCAAGCTTTGATGCACGTTGAGCTTGGAGAAGTCCCAACTTCTGTATATCAAGGACAAAACATACAGGACCCCTATAAGCTCATATTGAACCCCCAAAATAACCACAACATATATGCGTTTAAGTGTCAAAGAGCATGGCAATATATATTTAAAACCAGAGACAGAACATGAAACACAGACAGAGCTCAGTTCTGTCTCTGGTTTTAAATATATATTGCCATGCTCAGTAGCACTCCTCTGACACTTATACACAGGTTATTTTGGGGTTCAATATGAGCTTATAGGGGTCCTGTATGTTTTGCAATTCTTGTTCAGCTGGTCCTAGCTGATTTGGAGAGTGGCTCCTCCTTCCCTAGTTTGAAGCTCACCCCCTCCCAATTTTAAATGGTTAAAGCTCACTCCTTTGCACCTTCCACACCCATGGGAACGTGCATCCAGTTTGATTGCGACAAATCTAATACAGAGTGCTTTTCCTGGTATTATACAGGTTAATAAGAGCTTCAATCAGACTTGGAACTATGCAACTAATTTTGACAGATTATAAATCATTCGTCCTGGTAATGTACAGGTTATTGAGAATCTATTTTAGTGTTAGGACCCTTGAGACATGGTCTGCCTTGGAGGAGCTCAAGGGCTTACAACACTTTGGCTAAAGAGTTAAACTAAAAGACCATTTTATTCAAAAGATATCTATATATCTATATCTAGGCACTGTACTGTGTATTAGTGTCTTTGGATGTATATCAAGGACAGACTGGAAGATTACAATTGAGGGGAAGAGGAGGCTAATAAAAATGACGAGAATAGATTTTCCATGGAATATGGAAACAGTGCTAACACAAAACCCAGTTGAGAATTTGGAAAGGTACATGACTCACTGATGACGCATATTCTGTCAGCTAAAACAGGGATAGCAAGATACTGGAAGCAAAATGAACCCCCACCATGCACCTTTCCAACACCATTAAAAACAAGATCAATTATATAATGATCATGGAAAAAACTTTTCAGCCTAATTCGAGACAGATACAATTGTTTTATTAGGATCTGGAAACCATTGGGCGACTTACTAGGAAATGAACCGAAATTAATATCTGACAGAAAGACAAAAGGTTGGAACGCGATATTAGATTGCCAACAATACTTAAAACGAAAAAGCAAAATGTAGGTCTTTGTTTGGAATCAACTGAAAATGGACCATCCCACTCCCTGTACCCCTATCCCATCCCCCACTTCTACTGGTTTTGCAAATTATAAGTTTAAATAATGAATAAGGAGACCAATTTCTGAAAATACTAGGTTTTATTCACACCCCAGTGGTAAACAATAATCTTATGTTGACCATCAGAATTTCCTTTGTAGATCACAGTCACATAAAATACAAAAACCCATACCATAAACAAGCAGACATGAGCAATGGACGTGGTCCGATTAGAAATTTATAGCCATGTTTGGTTGTTACTGAAATGTACCATCTCCAAGTTAATCACTGAATTTCTAGAAGTAATGAAGGCACAGCCATTGCAAGCAGACTGAAACCGGTTTAAACTACTGGACAAAAAATACTTTGGTTTCTTAGGAGTGGATATTGCTCTAAACAAGTACTGTACTGGTCTCTGTTAACAGGTCTGAAAATCTTCACAGCTGCAGTCTAATAGCTACATGACGAAAGACTTCACAAGAACCAAAACTATGAAGCGGTGACTAACATGCTTTAGGGAATTTCTGCATCCTACAGATACCTGGCAGAAAAGTACACTTAAAATACTAGCTTGAATGATATTACCATTTATACAGGGTTTTTAAATGTTTCATTTTATTTATTTTTTTTAACAAAAATTGTTTACTTGATTCTACCAAGATACAAAACATAAGGCTGTAAGTAACTAATAGTTGAGTTTAATTTATTACAGTGCAGGTAATCCTCAAGGCCTCATAGACACTGCTTCATTGTTGCTTGCACTCAGCTGGGTTTTGATCTTTCTGCAAGGGAGAAAAAAAAAAGTCATATTTTGTGAAACTAATAAAAATACAGTGGCTCCTACATGAGCATCACCAAGTGAATACCACACCAGAAATAGTCACCCGGTTAGTGCCAACTTTCCACAAAATACTATACACAACTAAAAATGTCAGCATCTGCTGTATGTAACCAATAGAGGCGAATAGGTCCAGCAGACAATGAGTGAACGTTATTTATCTGTCATGTTGAAAGATAGAATTCAGTTCTAAAAATAAAAATTACCAGCTAGGTGAGCCGACTGTACATACAGTAGCAGACATTTAAGGAAAGTAGCGTGTAAAGGGAAACCATTTCCACAGTAGAAAATCACTGCAATCATAAGGTTCTCCAACACCTGTACATAGATTCTCCAGTATGAACCAACTACATAAAATGTGAGCAATTATATTAATTTATAGGACCATCTACTTTTGTTATTGTGAGGAGGCAGAAGTGTTTATTGCTTTAGAGATCAAATTGTATACAATAACCCAAAAACAAGCTTTCAGACCACCATTATGAAGGTTTGATATTTCAGACACTACAGGATTTGCAGGGTACAGCAAAGTGGTCAACAACATTCAGAAACAGAACATTTAAATGTTGCCTCGCAGGAAACAAAACCTCCAACTGCTATGTAAACATTAAGACAATACAATTGTCCTTGAAGTCTTCCATTAAAATAGGTTTTTAGGTGTAGTTTTATTTACCCAATTTAGAGAACTTTCTTGCACCATTACTAAATTACAAGTTAAAATTTAATTATACAAAATAAAAATATACAGAGAGTGCGCTGCTGAGGAAATAAATTAGTGCTGTGTGTGAGGCATAACACAAAGACCATTAGTGTATTAATAGCAGAGGATCAACAGCAGCAAGATTTACATACCCAGGGCAAGAATTCTACAGACACCACTTAAACCTAATAAGGAAACATTTAAAGGAGGTACTCTTATTAATAAAATGCAAACTTAAAAATGCATTAGTCCAATGGATTTAAAATGTAAATAAATAATGCTATATATTTCCATATACATTATACATTTATAAAAAAAAAAAAATAAGGGGGGGGAGCATTATACATCCTTGTATTTAAGTTACTAGGGCTGCACACCACTACGGCACATGCAAACAAAAAGCAGGCTACACAAAGTGGTGTCTTCAAATGAGCAATCTAAGCATTCTAGCTTCAGTTATTCCATACAGATTTGAAGAAAGGCGTCTCCAGAGCCGAACCCCATTCATTTCAGCTCTGGGGACGACATGCTTACGGAGATACAGACCTCCAAAATGGAGTGCCGGTATCTCTGCAGTTTTCAGCTTCCTTGTCACATGGGCCAATAGGTAGCTGCACCGGGTGACAGTCATGGCTTCCAGGGACCTGCAGCTTTGAAAAGCAGCCATATAGTGAACCCTGGAGTAGCTACCAGCACCCCGTGTGGCAGTAAGTACCTCCGGAAGCATGGGGTCACTGGAGGTGAAATTAATGGGGTTCATCCATGAAGATCCCATTCGTCAATCATATATACACAAATTAACGGCTTGGATTGTCCCTTTAAGAAAAGCCTAAATGGGTGAAAGGCCTTTGGCTACTTCCATCTATTAATGGATTGAAGCAGTGGGTCTTCAGAACTGAATTGTTCATTTCAGCTCCTGGGACCCAGGTTTCCAGAGATACTTACCTTTGTAATGGTGCCAGCATCCCTGCAGGCAGAGGAACTGTGCTCCTTAATCAAATAGCGGCGCTTAAATATCCTACGGACCAATAGGAAGCTGTGACATCATCCAGCGTGGCTTCCTTTTGGCCCACGTGACCTGGACCTTTAAACTCTGCAGAGATACCAGCAACCCCTATTGAGGTAAGTATCTCTGGAAGCAGGGGGTCCCCCAGAGCTGAAATGTAACAGTTCAGCGCCGTACACCGTGCTAGAAACACATACATACTTTTTTTTTTTTTTTTTTTTAAACAAGGTTATCCCGTATTGCCACTTTAACCCCTTCCCCCAATGTCACCATATATAGATTACACAAAGATTGCATTTGTTACCTTGGGTTCATAATCTGGATCATTTTCTTCGTCCGCCTCCTCTTCCCCTTCCTGAAAAGCAAAAATTATTTTTTTGCATGAACGTAGAAGTTGGGCAGTTTTGTAAAAATACTATTTACTGTACAAACATGTGTTTTTACAGAGTGCTTGCATTAAGTAATGACAAAATTACAACTCACTAATTTTACACAGATTGTTAGATCTTGGAAAAGTTGTAAGGTCTACAAGTCAACACCCCAAATCCATGTGGAGGTACACATTTGTTAGGAGCAAAATAAAGTGTTTACTCAACTGAAAAATTCACCATGGCATATTGGGTTGTAGTATTCATGTTAACCTGAGCCCACTTATGCGGTGCTTAGTGCTGGCTATGCAACCGGCTACGTGACCGTGTGACGTCAGCCATTGTAAAAGCGATTCCTGATAATAGTGCAGGAGACGAGAGGGCGATCGGGGGCGTGGCAGTGAGCGGTTCGTCCTCATTGGCTGAACCGCTGACCACGCGGCAATCGCCCAAAAAAGTTAATCCTTTGACTACCTGCGATCGCGCCGTCGTGGTCACACCCACTATGGACACCCGCAACGGACTGCATGTACATGCTACGGCGCAGTGCGACGTCGCAGTCGCCAGCACTATAAGCGCAGCCTTACTCTAGTCAGGCAGCACAGGGCTACAAACTGTTAGGGCTGGAGCACACACACCACTACACGACGTGCACGCGTTCGTCACCAATCCCTGGCGGCCAATGGTAGTGTTCATTGTTGAAACCACCATTGGCTGCAAAGCACGGCATTGCCGCTGCTGCAGTCGCTGGAGTCTTTCCAAACTGATTCCATCTATCTGATGGCAAATAGTAACCATTCTTGGCCCCTTAAAAAAGGTATACCTAAGGGGCAATTTATGCGCCTCAGAAGACTGTGTTCGACAGAGGTAAATTTTGACAAACAGGCAAAAATGCTGATTACTAGATTTAAAAATAAGGGGATACCCAGAAAAGGATCTGGTGGATGAAACTTGCACACTGGTCAAGGCAATGTCAGGGAAGAGCTTCTTTTAACAAAGGTAAGAAGAACAGGGGTAACAGCCCCTCAATCCGTGCTCTGTTTATCACAAGACAGAGTAGTCAATCAAATGATATTCGTTCCATCATAGTTTAAACACTGGAACACACTGAAAACTAGACAGGGATTTACATAATATTACAAGTGGAAAGCCCAAATTCGTCTTCCGTAGAGCCAAACCCTATCATCATACCTGTCACCAAGCCTTTTTACACACAAAGTACGGATAAATCAGGAAATTCCCTAAGGGCTTTTTCCAATGTGGACGGTGTAATATGTGCCAATATGCTAGACCGACCAAAGTTATTGATTGCCCTTAAACCTAAGGTTCAAAAAACAATACAATGTTTTATTAACTGCAATAGCAGTCATATTGTGTACATGATTAGATGCGGATGCACAAGACATATTGGCCGACAGTTAGAACTTTAAAATTAGAATACGGAACATGTACGGCTAATAAAGAAAAGGACTTGTTGCACCCGGTCCCTCGACATTTCTCCTCTTGCCCATATGGGGGCCTAAAAGGCTTTTCCTTCTGGGTTTGGAACATGTTCCCAACGCGACAAGAGGTGGCAATAGACTTAAAACATTAAATCAGAAAGAAAGTCATGGATCTTTTGCATGGACAGCCTCCACCCACAGGTCTGAATGGGATTGGGAGCTGTCCCATTTTTTGTAAACTGTATATCATATACCCTTTAGTTAGATGTCTGCTAAATTATATGAAGCACTGATCCTGCTGTGTTTATTCGGTTTACTGTTTATTACTATCCTTGTACAAAGCCGCAATTATTTGGGTTATATTTTGGCATTATCAGATGGAAAACTGTAGTATTAAATATTTTCAATATTAAAATACTCAAATATTTTTATAATGTAATATTCTAAACTATTGTGGTCAGCATCATCCTTAATTTAATATAATTATTCTTACGGGTACCTTAGAATTGCAGTACCTATACTGTATCTGCTGCCAGAATCATGCTATATGATTCTATTTCAATGTCCCTAAATAAGCTTCTCCTGTTTTAATTGACATTTGATTTATAACATGCTTTTCACATGTTTTTTAAGTTTTTTTAATTTATTTGCACGAGGTGATATGAAAATTTAATAATTAATTTTTAAAAATAGATGTTTAGAGGTCTATATAGTTTAATATGATAAGGTAGCTATTTATGTCTGTTTGGTGTTATAACTCTATGTATCACTTATGTAATCTATGTTTATCACTTATTTGTTTATTTTCTGTAAAGTCTGTTGGTTTGTATTGAAATGTAATGTCTCCTATATACCAGTTTGCTTTAACAGCCAGAAGATGTTTCCTGGTATAAATACCCATTTACCTGACACTTATTGAGAAATTATATTACTTGCTGCATTCGGCAATAGAGGGGTTAAACCCTTCTGTATTAGGCCTTGTGAGCCGCTCCCTCCAAATTTGCATAATCACTAATTGGTCAAGATCACATTATAGTGGGCGTGTAATTTCAAACACTCGCGCGCGGGAGCATATGGGTATTTAAGGTACATCTATGGCTGTAGTATAGCACTCTTTGAAAAAGTCGCTCAGACGAAACGCGTCAGAGAATTGTTCTGTCATTTTAATTCAGGGCTTTTATGCCGCATTAAAGTTTTTTTGTTGCACGCCGCCGCCAGCCTGGTATTTTTCACTGCAGTGCTCCAATGTCTCCCCCTTCCTCTTCACCAAACTGATTCCAGGCTGCAGCGGCGTGACGTCAGTTTCAGCAGCCAATCAAGGTCCAGACGTTTACATTGATTGGCTGCTGAAATTGGGAAGGCTGGGAACGGGGGGGGGGGGGGGGGGGGGGGGGTCGGGCACTGGTTCCCAATATAAAGTTTACAGCGAATTAACTGGTAAAAGTGTTTGAGTTTATGGATATTTGGCGGTGGTCCAGCACAATGATTACCGCAGCCAGTGATACGGTTGATAGAAACAGACTGCGTCTGAATGTACAGGAGCTGGGCGGCAGGACGGCACAGCTCTGCTAATCTGTCAGAGAAATACGGCAGCTCCTCCGCCCACTCGCGGATCATTCCGTCTGCTGAGGATGTTCACACATCGCCCAGCAGACGGAGGCGCGCGCACGAAGCGCCGCACCATGTGTGCTCTTGCCCTTAGCAAAAGATCAGCACAATTAATAGCATCTTGCAGAAAACCCATTGACCAGGGTTCATGCATGTATAGAAATGTTTAGCGTCATTCTGCCACAGCAAGTCAGCAATTCTTGTAGTTGCTGTTTATCTTAAATATACCAAGTCTCCTGATCTTTAGTAGCCAAGTGCTGCTTGGCTTAGACATTTTTAGACTAGTATTGCTTGGCCGGAGAGAGCATTGCTCTTTAAGGCCTGTATTAAAATATATTTTCATCTTAAAAAATAAAGAATAAAGTGTATTGCATTAGTCATGTCTGTACAATAACCGTTCTATTTTTGTACCAATGATTTACCAGAGTTAAGGTTGACATTAAGTTGCATTGGGAAAAAGGCAGAATTAGCTACAGGTACACAAATTGGCAAGTTCATTCACAAATGAATTAACATGACCAGTTAGCATGCAACTTTATTTTGTTACACTAGCGCACAAAAATGGATGTGAACAAGGGTGTGAAGCATGTCCAATTGTAGTTTCTTTAGCCAGCTCCATTGTTTTGTGCCAATCTAAGCTGCATATTAATACCAAATACACCACATTAACTGCTGGCAAAAAGTAATTAAAAACCACAGGTGATATCTGAACACCATGGGGTGGAAAAACAAAAAAAGAAAACAAAAAAACAGATTATCTGAAGTGGAGCTGGGCACTAACAAAACATTAATGACAAAGATAGTCAGTTGTTTCGGTCTGGAATTAGACCATTAGGGCAACATAGCACAGTCAACCACCAGGAAGTCAAACTATAGCATGCAGAACAGCACATGTCGAACTGTAACAGACAGGCCAAGGGCTGTCTTGTGGTTAGTTCTATACTTTTATTTTGTAGAGCAAACGTTTTTCAGATAAAGGCTCATATTTTAAGGGTGCAAATTTTAGTCAACTTCAATTTGAAAGAAAAGTTACCTCATCATCAGCTTCCTCGCCTTCTTCATCATACTGGATGGGGGGGGGGGGGGGGGGGGGGAAAAAAAAAAGTTATGAATTGTCAAAATGGGCAAAAACAGTGTGACATTAAAGCACATTAGTAAAATGTACATTGTGTTTTAAATTAGCCAACACAAAGACTGTACAATGACTGTCAACACTGATCAAGACAAAATCACAAAAGAACCACACTTTAGTTAAATTACGGATTAGATATTCAATTAAACTACCACTGCAGGTCTTTCAAATGGAAATTAAGCATTTAATAAATCAATGAAAACATGCATCACATGCAATACATGTTTTCATTGATTTATTAAATGCTAATGTTTTACACAGGTGGTGAGCAACCAAGTGATTTCTTTTGGAGTATACACCTATGTGCCCATCATTTTGTTTTGACAATCAAGGCAGCAGCCTGCATAACCTTTTCCTACATTTCCTTCCCCAAACTAGAGGGTCTTCTGATGCATAACTGCCATGGTAATATGCCCAAGAACCACTATTCAAGAATTTTAAATAACTTGTCAGTGTAAAAAAACATGGCCACTGTCCACGTTTGCCGTAAGCCAATTAATAGCCACATGAATACACACATGGCTTTGCAAATTACACATTCCAACAGGGCACATCTTATGTTATTCGCAACACTTTGCCAACAAGGAAGTCTTGTTTGCAGCCCTTTCATTTTCCCACGCAAGAGTAATGGTTTTATTTCTATAGATCTCTGCTTCAAAATATTACATCGGCATGTACTTATGACGAGTCAGTTAAAATAAGTCTCAAAAAATAAAATACAAGTAAAAGCCACTTACATCATCATCGTCATCTTCAATAGCTTCACCAGTGAAGTACAACACAGATCGGGGTATGATACGCTCACGTAGGAAGTGCCCAATTTCAAAGTCTGCCGTGAGAATTGCCTCTGCATCATCATCCTGTATATATAAAATACAAATAAATGCTACACAGCATACAGGAACAATGTAAACTCCCAGTGAAGAAACCCATTAGAAAATTTCTTGTATGTTCAACACTGAAAATCTAAAGATTTCCTTCCAGAGATTCAGATTGGAGGGGAGACTGCCAAAGTACTCAAATTAGGCAGTGTATTACCCACAAGTAAACAGAGGTTTAAAAAAAAAAAAAAAAAAAAAAAAACAAAGGATTCAAATATTTTTTTTGATGAGACGGAATTTCGTATAATTTATAAAGGTCTGTTCAACTCATTCAGCCACATTATGAAAAGTCGAAGGTTAAATTAAAAATTAATAGGGAAACGAAGGACGAGGGCCTTGGGTGCCCGCCCTCCTGGGGGGGAGGGGGCGGGGGGTGAACGGCCTGAGGACACATCCATTAGTACAGGGGATGAGAACGAAAACGTCTGAACTACTCGAGATGCATGTAATTCCCATGTAATAGAACTAGTGGCTATAGATGTCTATTTCTAGCTCCCTGAGTATATACTATATTATGTTTGTTTCTCCCTGTAAAATCTCAATAAAAATTTTTTTTCAAAATTAATCTATTGTAGTGTTCGAGTAATGTTAATGCCACAACTTACCAGGTCTCCACTTTCAGGTACTAAAAGAGAATGGGAGTTTAAAAAAAAAAAAAATAAGTTAGTCAGGCATATAGAAATTAAAACTACAAGAATTATTAGTAATTTCATGAAAAGCAACAGAACTACTCGGGGGATTTTTTTTTTTGAAGTGAAACTTCTTTAGTGGCACCTAGTTCTGATGGAGCAAAACTGGATGGATGGAGATGAAATATGAAACGGAAGTGACTTCATGTAATGGCCGCCACTCCCCCCCCACACTCCCTCTGCCACATGCGGCGGCGATAGCCGCCGACGTCGCTCCTAACGGCTGCCGTTCCCCGTCCGCTGCCCGCTGCCATGCCGCGCATGCGCAGTTGTGATGGTGCCGCTGACAGACGCCACACATGCGCAGAAGAGGCGAGCAGCGGCGCTGTTCCCTCCCCCCCCACACGCAAGCTGCCATGCCGCACTGCACCCCGTCACTCACAAACAGCGACCCGCAGGCACCTGCACAGACATGACAGGCAGCTGCCGGTGCGGCTGGGACAGCAGAGACCGCCCGACCGGGACACCCCCCCCCCCTTTCCTAACCTGAATAGGACCTCCTTCTGACCTCTAAAGCTCCACCAGACACCCAGCAGTATTATAATAATCTGTCTTCTGTTTCCTGCTTTCGCAACATGACTCCTCCTCCTCACCGTTGACCCCTCCATAAGGAGGTCGGAGATAGTTGGTGGGTGAGACCCAGAGGTACAACCTTCCCCCACCCCTCTCCCCCCTCTATTCCTCACCCCACCGGCATCATGGTGTTCCTCCCCGGGGGGTGGGGGGGGGGCAGCTACAGTCACACATGGGCCTCCTCGCCATCCTCCCTGCCCTGATCCCCGGCACTGCGGGGCAACACAACCTGTGCCCATCCCTCCTCCTACCACACTGATAAATCCACACTGAGGAAGCTATAGACAGCGCGCAGTCCTGCCTGCTTTGCCGCTGTGATCGGAGGTGCAGGGGCATATGCGAGGAGGTGCAGGGGGGTTCGCATACATCACACACACACAGTCACACATGCACGGACAGACACACACACACACGAGGAATTCACGCTTAGTGCAAATAGCAAATACAGGGGATGTGTGCCGAGCACGCACGTTTTAAGTCCAAATTTATTTGCGTTTTGTTAATGAAATTGTATTTTGATTTTTAATTAAAACATCACAAACACAATTTCTGTGACAAAAGTCAAAGAAGTTTCACTTACTATGAGCGTGCACAGCACACACAGCTTTTTTTTTTTTTTTTTTTTTTTAATACTATAACAGGAAAAAGTTGCTCATCTACAAAGGCCTCTGATTTTAAAGGACATTTAAACAACCTGAAATGCTTCTCTAAAACAAAAATCTACCTTCAGGGGGACTGAAGAAGTTGAAGAATGAGTCATTGGGAACAGTTTTTGTGACAGTCCTTACGGTACCACGGCCCTTATGCTTTTGCTTCTTCTTTATGGTTTTCAGAGTAACATTCTTGCCTTTCTTCCAGTCAATCTGGCACCTGCATAAACCAGAACAGTATCATCAAGAAAGAGGAGAGGGGGGCAGCAGAGATGTTTAGTGCCAACTTTACCACACCTTCAAATATTAGGTTTCTTAAATCCAATTAGAACTATTTTTTAAAGATCTAGTTACTGTACATAAATATACAAATATTCAAAATAAAAAACATGAAACTGCAAATCTTATGAAACATTCATGCAAATCAAGGCAGGTAAACAAATATTGGATGCTTGAAACTCCAAATGTTGGTAATTAGACTGAAGACTGTATAGAAAGACACACACACACACTTTTTTTCCATGTTTATCTGTAGAATCCATTAACATTACTAAAAAGAATCAAGTCTGGACTTTAACAGGAGTACAATTTTGAACAAGTCTGAATTTTAAGTAGCCCGACAAGTATATTCCAAACTAACTATACGCAGACACTGGTTGTGGGCAGTATTTCACTGGAAATGTATATTATAAGATACCACTTGACACCTGATAAACCAGAACGTCAGCACAAACTAGGCTATCTGGTGATCCGTGAATACTGTACTAACCAGGATGTACAGAGGCGAGTTCCAGATCTGGTATATGTATATATGGAAAGGAGGTAGTTCACGCACTCAAACATACAGGTGATGGTGGGGTACTTCCCTGCCGGTGCGCTGGTTCTGGGGAACTCCTGGCACTACACCTTGAGAAAGGCAGTTTTACTATCGAAACGTTGGATTCCTTGGCACATTAAACCTTTTTTCATTCATGATTAAGACCGTGTGCCTGATTCTTTTTCTTCATTATATGTATATAAGCTTAACCCAACATTTATGAGTGAGAGATAACCACTCCTTTGATAAACTATTCAGTGAAATGTTGCATTACACAAGCACCAACTATCTTGGTCAAAACAGCAGATGCTACTTATCACCAAGGAGTAAAACCAAGCTAGATCTACTCATTCCTAGTGCCATTTATCATTCTATCATACAAAATATAGCCTAACATCTGGGATATTATTTAGCAACTAAATTGGCATTTGAGGCAATGCTCAACTCATCCAGCTTAGCTTTTTACTCTGGGGTGACTAGCAGATATTGGCTCCTGTCTATAAATCAACAGCAGACCTCGTGGTCTGATCTCCATTGGGGTTATACTTGAATATAACCCACCACTCTTATTCACCACACGAATCTATTTGATCCCCCTACCCAGAGGGAACAGCTAATGAATTAGACCAAGATATTTAGGTTGGGTCTTAGAGGACCATAGCTATTATATCGGTTACCACCTCTCCACCCTGTAGGGTCCACATTATCCACACTAGGGGCAATAACCCATATTAGCTGGGCTCATCTCTATCCCCAAGCCTCTATTGAGCTTTTACCCATGTGATGATTACATGTCAGTTCGTTCATCAGTATTTTAAGTTGCACATCCTATTACAGGTTAAGCTTTAATATAACCGTTTCACATACCACTTCCGCAAGTACTTGTATATAGGGACTCTTCTTGCTTTGGCAAGAATCTGTTTACTTGTGTACTCCTTGTCCCTAGCACCACCTGTAAAAAAAGTTTCCACTCTCCTCTCCCCGTCCCTAATTATGGTACTGAAGTACGCAGATTAGATATTGCATGTTTTACATATCCCTGGTACAAATGTTATTGTAAACACAATGCTTACTGATGTCACAATGACAGAAAATTTCCTGATTCAATTCTTTAAAGCACAAACAATAAAAAAAAATAAAACACCGACAATGTACACTTGTACCTACATTTAAAATTAAAACACAGCCTTACCCTGTACACCCCATGATTTCAGGTCCATCAAAAGAGAAGGGATCAGTGTCATCAGGCTCAGACCTCATTTTGTAGGTCTTTGTCAGCAATTCATTTGTAAAGTACTCATTGGATTCAAAGTGGAATTCTAAAGTGAAACTCTGAAAGAAAGCACATCTATATATAAGTTCTGCTCTATATGGTATTTAAACAAAAAAAAAATAACCTTCTCGCTCTGACTTTTTGTAGCCTCAAAGAAAAGCAATTACGGAATGTATAAGGTGAGCAATAAACCCAGTGGTTTTATGCAAACTTTCCTGTGCAGCTTTGTTTTGTTCTTGCCCTTAAATGTGTCATTTTAAAATAGCCACACGATTGGGACTTTCAATGTGGCATTCCAAAAATACTGCATATTTATATGCACTGTCCCAGTACGAATGATTAAACTCTACATGAATATATCCAAAGCTTAATTAGGCAAGACAGATTCCAATTAAAAAACACATTAGAAGCAGGGACTGAATAAGCACACTATATTGAGCCACCGCCGGTTTATTATTTTAATAGCTGAAGCAAAGGGCTTTGTGGATGGTTTATATTTGGATGTTTGTTACCTTTAGGTAAAACTGAAATGTTAAAACAAATATATATGGCCTACAGCAGGCCTCAGACAGTGGTCTGCTGAAGCTCTGCATCCACTTTATTTTTTAGAAGTTGCGTCCTCTATACTACTTGTGTGATGCTAGCTACTTCATTTGAGCAACATAACCATGACTGGATTAAAGTCCACAAACTCAAGTAATGTCTTACCATTGGCTGACCCGCTTCAGAGAATTTTACTTTTATGTCTTTCAAGCTCTTCAGAATTGGTTCATCATGTTCCTGAGTGGGAAAAAATATATATACACATACATGTAATGGAAAATTCAACAATTTATGCATTACAATTCTAACTGAAATTCTCTGGCATCCGTTTCTACTGATGCCAGAGTGGGTTAAAATAGGACATCTCTCTACAATTTAGAAAGATTCCCCGCCCCCCCCAGTCCCCAACAAAGCACATTGATGTTGCAACAAATGCGCTGCAAGGGATAAGCATACCATTAAAAATTAAAACTATACCTTATACCAGGGGGGCGCAAACTTTTTTCCCTGCGCCCCCCTGCCGGCTGTCCCCTCACTCCCGCGCCCCCCCCAACCCCAACTTACCCGCGCTCCGGCGTAATGACGTCACGTTGCAATAGCAACGTGACGTCACATGACCTCGCAGCGTCATTTTGACGCCGCGTTGCCATGGCGACGCAGGGAGGAAGCCGCCGGAGCCACGGTAAGTTAGGTTTACAGAGGCCCTGCAGCTCCCCCAGCACTTAATTTAAGTGCCTTCGGGAAGCGCGCGGGGCCTCTGTAAACCCCGCACCCCCCGTTGGCAGTCTCGCGCCCCCCCTGGGGGTCGCGCCCCACAGTTTGCGCACCGCTGCCTTATACTATTCATTTTGTTGCCAGCAGTGGTTAAAATAAGTGTACAATACAAAAGAACAGAAAGTATTACTCACCTGAACCATATCACTTAGGAGATCAACATTCTTAAATACGGTCAGCCAGAATTCAGGAATTCCCTTTGGATCCTCCTTTTCTTCATCTTTTTTCTCCTCTTCAACTTTTGCTTTCTCCTTCATGTCCTCCTTGATGAAATGTGAATACTGTTCAATCCCTCCAAGTTGCCTATAGCATTAACTACTTAATATTGCACCAAGGGCTCATAAAGACCACGGACGTGCAGCTCTGCAATCTAAAAAGTGCCATGGTGCATTTTTCACAGCTCAGAGCTGCAATTTGTCCTGCAACCGAGCTACACCAAATAAAACAAATCTATTTTTAGCACAAGGCAATATACAGAACATTTCAGCAGGACAGAAAGAAAAGCTTCCTCTAATTATCTATTAACTGCACCAATGGGGAAATACAAAATTAAAAAAATATATATATAATTAAAAGCCAATTTTCTACACTGAAATAACATTGTTCCAATTTTTAAAAAAAATAAAAAAAACAAAGTCCCACATCTCATTTTCCCTTAATCATACAGATGATTAAGTCAACAGCTCCAAATACAGATTAGCATGAAGATAGATATATATCTATCTATCGCCAAGATTGAACTGCATTTATTTACTCACTGAAATTTCCTCCTCTTCATCCACTTTCCACTCGCATTCTTCTTCTGTGGGTTCGTACGTGGCATTTATTATATCACTTCTCTAGAAGGGGGGGGGAGAGAAATAAAACACACATTTACACAATGTCAAACAATGTACTTTTATTTGAGTACACCACAAAATATAGCTACCTTATCAAACAGGGGCTGATATAGAGCAGCGTACTTCCTTTCCAGCTCATGGACTTCTTCATAGAATTTAGCTTCAATCTGTGCACATTTGACTTGAAGATTCTTAAGCGCATTCACTCTTCGTTTGACTACTTTAGGCAAGCTGTAGATTACAATATGTGTAATTAATAAATGGATAGAATTCACATTGCGACTTGAAGGCAGCAATATACTACTTTTAAAAATAAAAAAACAGTTATGTACCATGAGAATACGTGTAGATTTTTTTTTTAAGTTTAAGTAGATGTGCAGCCAAAAATTGCATACTAAGCAATCCTGCCAGTTTACATCTTATGTTGAATATTGGCAAGTCTTTCAGTACTTAAGCAAACAAATATTGTGAAGGAACCTGCACCCAAAACATATGCAAGGCACGTGGTCATTTATTTAGAAGGACAAGACAACTTGTGCACTAGGCTCCTGTCTATAGATTAAGAAATAGTACCTTTCAATATATCCTGTTGGAGTCCCCACTAGGTCATCCAGCCTCTCTTGAAGTGCAGCCAGAATCTGGGGATTCTGCATCATTTGGGCAGTCAGTTGCATAGCTTAAACGCAGAACAAAAAGAAAGTTTCAAGTTGCATACACATTTACATGAATGAGAATTCCCATTAGTACGACAATTTATTTCAGATACTTGGCAAAAAGCCCATTTAGGGAGCACTTGTAAGCTGTAAGAGCAAGAGTTTCAGAAATATGCAGAGTTTATTATACAAATAGCTCAAGTACTTTAAGCATCTGCATATTCCTTAGGCATTAAATTACTAGTGTAAAGCTATACAGGCATACCTCGCATTAACGTACGCAATGGGACCGGCGCATGTATGTAAAGCGAAAATGTACTTAAAGTGAAGCACTACCTTTTTTCCCCACTTACCGATGCATGTACTGTACTGCAATCATATTTGTGCATTACTGATATAAATAACTCATTTGTAACAGGCTCTATAGTCAACGCTTGCGCACAGCTTCAATAGAGGTAGGGAGCTGGTATTGCTGTTCAGGACGTGCTGACAGGCGCATGCGTGAGCTGCTGTTTGCCTATTGGGCAATATTTCCTTAATCGCGAGTGTACTTAAAGTGAGTGTCCTTAAACCGGGGTATGCCTGTATTTGAAGTGTGAAGTTAAGTTCACAATACCATTATAATTTTTCTACAATTTTAGGTGCAGAACGTTGTACCCTATGGTTATATTTTGCATAGTAAAAACAAAATACTCCACTATGGTTCCATATCCAGTTTCACAGTAGATGAACATTGCATTTTGTTCAGACTGCAGCTTTAACACTTCCTACAGTGTGCAAAGCAAACCATGGTCAGTTTATGATACCTTTACTGTTAGCATCCTCTCCAGTTTCTTCTTCTTCTACCTCTTCCACATCTTCCATGTCTTGTTGGTCAAGTTCTGCTTGCTCTTTGCTACACAAATAAATAAGTATTTGTGCTCAATGGTTTATTTGTATGCAAATTAAATTTGAAAGTTCTAAACTCACAAGAGTAACCATACAGCCCAATATATTCAAGGGTTAGTTCAGATGTACATTTGGCACAAAAACTTCCTAGAAGAGGTTTGTGTTACCTATAGGTATGTGTCAAACTGTTTATTGCAACTATATAGCAGTACACCAGGGCAATGCAACAGAATGCAGTGTTGGGTTATAATTAGGGCAGTTTGATGAACAGGGCAACAAAGTAACAGAATTTTTTTTTTTTAGAAGACCTAAAAATGGCTATATCCTACTTTGTTGAACTTCACCTATGTGTACACATTGAGAAGCAACGTCTCAGGACAATGAAGTCAAGATGTAGGGTGCAGAGACAATACTTACTTGTCTATGTTGGCCATTCTGTTCAGCTTTGTAACACCTTTGGGGAAAACAAATTTAGGAATCAAATTAACTGTCACAGTAAAGAATGATTGAATGTTTTCAACTGGGAGAGAAGTGCAAGACATCAAGTCCAAAAAAAAGGCTCTTATGCTAAAAGATTTTGTATGTGTTTATTGTTTTATAAAAAAACACATTAAACAAATCTGGCATCTTTGAAATACTAAATTCTCAGGTGAGCACCAGTTATAAAAGCAGAGCTGTTAATCACAGCTAAGCTTCGCAAAGTCATGCCAGAACACCCTGCATAGCGCCAACCAAAAGCACTGAGGGGTACTACTTTGAAAAGCAGCAGTGATCGCTCTGATTCCAAAAGACATCACGCAGCAGCAGTCCATCAGCTCCACAGTACACCCAACTTTCAACAAGTATTTTTACCAGTCATGCTCAAGGCCAGCTTCATTTAGCCCAGTCAATATTCAATAAATTGAACTGAAGACCGGGATGACTAGAATGGTTCAATAAAAATACTTCAATTAACAATGACATTAAGTATTTCCCAACAAAATAGTGATCACTAGATAAAGATGCAAGTCAGTGCATCTTTTCTAGAAATAATTTAACTTTAGGAAAAACCTGCTGATTAAGACTTTAAAACACAAATAAAAATGCATTATTCTTTCATTAGCCTTCAATGCGTCAGCCACCGCGATCGCTGGAAGCCAGAAGATTGATATATCCAGTGATCGAGGGGTGACGTCATGGCCATGCCCCCCGGACGCGATATCTGCTATCCTGCACCAGAGTGCAGGAATCGCTGTAGGACGGATGACGTCACGCGGTCCCGTCACAGTAGACTCTACAATAAACTCAGCCTTGCATAACAATTCTCATTGATTTCTTAAAATTTATCATGGGCAGTAGGTGAGAGATTTTCTCTTCACGATTCAAATACTGAATCCATATAGGGGCTAGAATAAAGCCGGTTTCTAGTGTTTGGAGGCTAGTCCCCACCATATGCTTTAATGATTCAGCCAGTTTTTTTAAAGGCTTGCATAGAGATCCTATTACCCAGTAAATACAACGATTCACCTGGATAGGTGTTCTGTTGCAGCTCGTTTCAGGCAGTCTATACATTATTTTTTTTAATCTGCCAATGGTTGTTCACATGCAGTACACATCAAATGCTTGTTTTGTGCTGTAAATTTTGGGGTCTTGGTCCCTTTGATTCCAGTAAAGTAGTTTGTAGCAGAGCACAGCTAGCCGACATCCAAACTTGGGGGGGGGTTTATCCGAAAAATCCAGGGCAGCTCAGAATTAACATGAGTTTTATTGCAAGCAGAAAAGAGGGCCTAGATGAACGCACCTAAACGTTTCCCGGCATGAAACGCGTAGGTGCCTTCATCTAGGCGCTCTTTTTTCTGCTTGCACTAAAACTCATGTTAATTCTGAGTTGCCCTTGATTTTTCGGATTTTTTCCTCCAAGTTTGGATGTCGGCTAGCTGTGCTCTGCTACCAACTACTTTACTGGAATCTTCTCAACACTCCAGACTGCACGCTGTGGATGCTACAGGATTGTTATTGAAGCTGACGGGCTGGAGTGACCTGTTATATACTGTTCTAATTTAACTATATATTGTTTATATGATTGGGTGCCTATTGCTGTGTCTCAACTACATGGTTGTCAGGTGGGCACCACTAAATACACACATACACCTTTCAAGTGACACTATTTCTCCTTTATTGGACAGTTCACTAGCATCTGGACATCAATAGAAAATCAACAAGTTGTTTATAGAACCACATATTATGTGAGCACAACCCCCCCACACTACATATTTGGTCCCTTTGATAAAGGTTATTTAACCCCTTCAGGATTTGAACTTTGTGGCATAGACCTTGAAATAGGCAAATTTCAAATGCAGAAGCAAAAAATAAATATATATACTTTTTTTTAAGTTAAGCAGAAACGCAGGAAGCTTCCACATGGAAGCTGAATAGGATTAAAGTTGTGCAGTCTGCCAACAGACGAATAGATTTAAGGATACCCTCCTGCTTGTGCATGGCAAGTAGAAAACGAATACTTTCATAATCACATGTCAATTTTATCAGACCCCATATCCAGCATGGTAAAAATGGATTTAGATATGGGGAGGATGTTAGACATTTGGTGCCAGCCTATTTGATGTGGAAAGTGGCAACAGCATGTGTTAAGCATTGAGGAGAACCCGCTTCATTACAAGTGCCCACTGCATAGGACAGCCAATTCACAAAGGTTCAGACAGAACTTCAAATGGAGGAGATGCCAAAATAAACAAACACACTGAGCAGGACTAAAACACAGAAGAGGTAAAACACTTGTGGACGTATGCATTGTCCCAATGGATGAACATTTTCCTACCAAAATTAGAGGGACAAATTCAAAGAAGTGCACTGCCATTTGGAAGGCAAATAAATTCCCAAAAAGGTGAATGCCAGTTTAAAGCAACGGTCTAATTTGTATGTGGCGACTAATGTTTAGCTAGTTACTCAAATTCTCTTACTAAACCTGGCATCATACTTTGCCAGCAATTGATGCCATAGAACGCAATCACATCACAGGGACTGGCACGCCAAGGGTCCCATGACAAAGTGACTACGTCGTGCTCAAGACAAACTAACAAGTGAGAAAAGGAGAACCGCGCCAGTTTAGTCCAAAATGGCTGCTGCAGTCACATGACAGTGGCCATCTGATCACACCACCCATGGCATCATGACCATCCTGTACTCAAAGGGTTAAAACAGCAACCCATACTGCAACTTTTGTTTTACATTTACCCTAATTTCCAACAAGGTCCCCCCCTGGAGCTAAATGATAGTACACAAGAGTTGGTGACCACCTGGTTCCTGAGATCTAATTTTGAAATTACTTTAGAAGTCATCAGGTCTAAATAATATGGTCACTGATCGGTCTCACTTTGGCCACCAATAGAAAGTAGTGATAGAAAGCACCCTGCAGCCATCTTTGTTATTTATTGCAAATACTGGCAAAAACATTTCTGCAATCCCGGTTTCCCCAAAGCAAAGTTACTCTGGAGGACTGTTTCATAGCGTTTAAAGGAAAACCTGTGGAGTGCTTACAGCTTTAATATATGTTCTTCCCAAGACCTAATGAAAAGTAGTCTGATGAGAGTTTAAGAACCACTGAATACAGGTTGGGACACCGCTTTTATCCACTTCACTGCCAGCAACACAGCGTTGAATGCATTGCTGGTCCTGCTGGCAACATAGTGCAAAATGCATTTGAATTCACATGAGCAGTCGGGGGTGACTTTTATTCAACGCTTGTCATTTTTTTTAGTGTTAAAGCATTCTTTGATTTCTATAGCAGGTTTTAGCCCATCTCCCAAGCAGTGCAAGATCTTGGCAACAAATTATCAAACGGACATACAATACAAACAGGAAAGTGTTGCAAGTGTTCCTGGCAGTTTGAACTGCAAATTGTAATAGATGTTACCATAGTAATACAGGGCGATTCAAAAAGAATTGAACACTTTAAAAAAATGTATTACTCAGTAACTAGGTTATAAATCAACATGTAGTATGCAAAATTGTAGTTACCCTTACATTTTCTTCCAGATTTCAGCACTTGAAAGTTTATGTATTTCTGCCACGAGGGGGCACCCCAGAGTTCATCATGTTGACAACAGAAGAAAGAATTGTGTGCTGGAGTTTGCTAAACCTGGTTCTGCGACTGCAGTGCAAAGATCATTCTGTGTATGATACAACAAACCTCATTCCGTGTACGATACAACAAACCTCCAATTTGTAACATTTACCGCTGGTACAAACAAATGTAGCAGAAAGGGTGTATCTGTAAAGGACAGAGCACAGGGCGGCCATGTGTGTCTGAGGAAGCCGTGAATCACGTGTGTGTCACCATTCAGCAAAGTCCTGAATCTACAAGAGCTTCTTGAGCTAAGCATCCCTCAGCCCACCGTGTGGCACATTCTCCATAAGAGGCTGAAGATGAAACCTTCCCGCTTGCACCTTCTGCAGGCAAATAAGGCAAAACAATACAACTTCTGCAGATTTTAGAGTCACATAGAAGATGACTTTGCAGGTCGCCCAACGCTCAGTTATAGGGCTACGTTTCATTTTCATTTCATTTAAGCCGAAAAGTGAATCAGCATAATGGCCGCACATGGGGCACACTGAAAACCAACATGTTGTAATTGAACATATAAAAGGTATTCGCCAAAAGTTAATGTCGTGTCATATCACGCTCACAGGTCTTCGGTCCATTTTTTTTGTTGCAAAGAACAGTGAGCACATACCTGGACATGCTGACGGAGTGGTTTATCCCACAGCTACAGGAAGTCTAACATTTTCCAGTAGGATGGGGCTCCGTCTCAGTTCTATCGCACAGTCCGGAGGTTCCTTAATGAACATCTTCCAGAGCGCTGATTGAGCGTACTGTTTAAAAACATGGACCTGCCTCTGGACCAGTGGCCACCCAGATCCCCTGATATCCCCACAAAAAGTTGCATGGTGTGATACGACAAGAACCTCGTTTGTACCACCTCTTCCTAGCAGCCTTGAGGAAATTAAGTAACGTATTGTGGTTGCCATTTCAACCATCGACAGAGATATGCTACAAAAGGTTTGGGGTGAATTAGACTACAGGATTGATGTGTGTCGTGTGACACGAGGGGCCCATATCGAGCACTTAAGAGATTATAAAAAATAACTGTTAGTACCTTTACAAATAGTTTGACTAGTGATGTACCAACTACCCGGAAATTACCCGGACCCGGCACCAGAGGGCTGGAACCAGCGTCGGGTAAAAAATGGCATTGGGTAATTTCTGTTCTGCTCCCCCAGTCCTCTTGGTGAACAGCAGAACACTTACCTACAGGCAGCTGCAGAGGGTGAGTAAGACTGCTGCCGAGGACCACAGCGACATCTTGGGAGCAGCGGCAGACATCCTGGTGGTGGCCGTGGCAGCAGAGGACGTCCTTGTTAAGCTGGTGGGAGCAGCGGAACACATCACAGCCGGTGGGATCCGGGGAACATGTGACCGGAGTAGGAGCAATACTATTGGACAGCACGGCTCTCCTGCTCCGGTCACATGTTCCGACTCCCACCGGAATCAGCTGTGATTTGTTCCTCGGCTCAAGGACATCCACTGCTGCCACCCCCAGGATGTCCGCTGCTGCTCCCACAATGTCACCGTGGTCCTCCTCAACCTCTGCGGCCAAGCCCGCAAGTTTCCAGATACCCAGCAATCCTCAGGACCCGGTATAACACTAGTAGTTGTGACTACATGTTCATATATATATATATATAGCCTAGTTACTGAGTAATACAGTGGTACATCGGAGGATTATTATAATATATCATACATCCTCCTTTCTTTGGAATATTGATATTCTTGGGATTATTATACCTCTGTGGTAAAACAATGTACTTTGAGTGCAAATTATAGGGATCTTGATATAGGGATTCTTTCTCCACAATTTAGTTTACGATTTGACCAATTTATCCCTGTGCACCTCAGTCTACTAAACACATATTTACTTATAGGCACTTGGGACTGGGCAGCGAGTTCTCTATACATAGTTACTGAGTAACTCATTCGTTAAATTGTTCAATTCTTTTTGAACCACCGTGTAGAAGTATACATTGTAGCCAATTAGTTACACTTACTGAAGGATTGATTTAAACAGAAAGGCGGCCATTAGGTTACAATCAGGATTTTTACAACAGGAGCACCAAACGATTGCCATCTTAAGTAAAAATGTAAAATTATATTTTGTCACCTGCTTATAAATAAAATATAAAAAAAAAAAAAAGGTGGGGGAGATATTGCCGCCGCCAACACTGATGGCAAAACGACATACAGTACTGTTGTACCAAT
Source organism: Ascaphus truei (assembly GCA_036426205.1). Lineage (NCBI taxonomy): Eukaryota > Metazoa > Chordata > Amphibia > Anura > Ascaphidae > Ascaphus > Ascaphus truei. The sequence continues at coordinate 130,901,052 of CM071571.1, forward strand.
TTAATAACTGCGGCAAAACTGATTCTCCAAGTCCTGCTCCACATTGTAGTTACAGATCGCAACTAGTCACCTCACCCGGGCCGCTGAGCACGTGCTGCAGCCGCCCTCCTCTCACGTTGTCTGATTCGGGGGACAGAGCCCGTTCCGGCAGGAAGAGACCCGCACGCTCTGCGGAGAGCTTACACCACCTCCAATATAGGAGGGGCCTGCAACGCACTGCTGGATTTTTTTTCTCTCCCAATAACACATAGCATTACACTGCTGTATAGTGTTGCGACTTCCTCTGATAATGAAGACTTTTCATTGCTGCGGGAAACCGCTAGCCAACCCCCCCAAAAAAATAAAATCACAGCACAACATACCCAGCGATTTTTGTCCATAATACACAAACCGACCCACGCAGTCAGGAAAAAGACGATGCACTCCCATCCCACGCACACTTACCGAGTCCTGGGACCCCTATCGGGCCCTAGAAACGCCCAGGGCGCTCACACGGAGGCCATGTTTAACGAGGGGGTGGGGGGAGAGAGAATATCTCCAAAAACCCGACTTCTGGCGTCCATGATGATCAGCGCCCCCACAGCACATCCCCTCCTATACCTGCAGCTTCCCTCCGGCTCCATCCTACCGAGAGCACTGCAGCTCGTTACCCCGCGCACAAGGCCGGACTGCAGGCCTATCATCAGAGCCAAGCTTCTCCCCTACCAATCCCTCCCCCACTGCTGGGGCGGCCAGTCCCCCCCTCACTGCTGGGCGAGGAGGCTCCGCTGCTTTGCCTAATAAAATGAACTTATAATACAGAATGCTGGTGGGCGCCTCCCATACAACCAACTGCCCTCATATTACCCCCCCTCCAAATACAATCCGTGCAACACCCGCTCCGCACCCACACTGCAAACCGCTACGCGATGCCTGCATGAGGCACACGCCACGCATCGCCCACGGACTCTGGCTGCCCCAGTCACTACATGGGGCGCCGGATACCCGCAGACCACATTTGCCCGGCAGCCAGAAAGCTATCGAGACCGAATAATGTTAACAGGTTAATGCAGATTTTATTGGCCCTTAACAAGGTACAGAGGGGCCCTCTCCGCTGGTACACAGAGGCTCGTGTTGGGGAGAGACCCGTGCCCACTGAGGGACAGCGCCGCATGTATTTGTAGTATTCTAGGCCGCTGCGGCGGCCTTTCCTATGGCTTGCTGACAGGCGGCGGCACATCTCGCTGCCTCCCGGGATCTGTGACTGCCGCCAGAGGTTTATCCTCTAACCGCCACCGCCCTCCATATACAAAACAGTCAGCACGGCTCGCGCCACCCCACAGGCGCACGCGGCCATGACTTGCCCTGCACCGTTACCTGTCCCAGGGTGGCGCGTGGCACAGCTCGCGCCTCCACAGCCCTTCTACGAAGAATGAGAAGGCATATCAACACAGGTCTCCCGGCGTAATGGGAGAGCTCTTACCGGGGAGGACAGACAGGAATCCGCCGCCGCGCAGTGGCTCGGAGCTGAGAGAAAGGAGGAAGCGCCCCTATGGATGGCGGCAAAAAAAATTAAGGACCGGTGATCCCGTCGCTCGCGCTCATATAGATCTGGCGTCACGACGTAAAGCCCCCTCCGTCACCAAGGCAACGCGCGCGCTGTGTCTTCTGTTCGCGCTTGTTCAGAGAGGGTGGGGCCAGGCGCGTGCTGCCCGATCGTCATTGATGTGTGAATTGGATTTAACCAATTGAGCGCCAAATGGATAGATTAGCAATGTGGGGGGAGGGGTATTGTTGGAATATTAATCAATATTGTATCTATTTATTTTATATTTTTTATTTTTTGTTTAGAATTGATTTATAGGAAGTGCTAAATGCAAGGGAGCAACATTTGCAGAAGACACAAAGATGTGCAAAATTGTTTTTTCAAAATCAGACTGTTAAGAGCTACGTAGGGGGGCTGGGGCAGTTTAACAGCAAATTATGTTCAACATTAGTAAATGTAAAGTAATGCATACTGAAGAAACAATCCAGAATGTAGATATACACAAATGGCAGCAGAATTATCTTCAATACGAGAGATTTAAAGAGCGCTCCTCTGGATACATTCTGGTTTTTTTTTTTAAAAGATTTGGAGCAAGGGGTCTCAGCAGCTGAACTGTGTTGATTTCGGGCCTAGTGTCCCCCTGCTTACCGAGATACTTACCTTCGTAGGTCATGCCGGTATCTCCACAAATAAACGATAATAATAATCTCTGTACAGTTTAAACAGCCCGCATCACATGGGCCAATAGGAGGTCGCAAGGGGTGAAGTCACAGCTTCCTATTGGCCTGCAGGACATTCAAATCCGCCATTTCTATAGCCCCGACTAGGCTTCCCATCCGAGTTAGGCATCGCAGAAAGCAGAGGGTCTCCACGCTGCAATCGATGATGACATTTACATGTCTCTGACAGGTCCACAACCCTGCCTTTCCCCATAATCTCTCGGTGTACAATGCTTCCACGGCAGCTAGGGATTCTGGGTAATATCATGCAATGAGCACTCACAGACATTAGGCTGCGGTCCCAGTGCGTTCTACAGCGCACAAGCACCGCCCCCCAATCTATCCGGGCCCAGTACATGCATCGGCGCGCATTTAGCAGCCGCGCTTTACTGCAAGTTTTTACACATACAAAAAAATTGTACGTGGAACTTGCGACGGAGGCGTTGCCACGCCCCTCTCGGTGATTCAACCAATGAGGGCGAACCAGCCGTGTGAGGTCATGGCTCTGCCCCCGCAAAAACCCCGCCCCCTCCCGACGCAAACTCTTTCTCTCTCCCAGGACTGCGATCTGCGATGAAGCGCTGTGCACGCGCCACCATCCCCCCTCCCCCACCGGGCGCGCATGCTTAAAACGCACTGGGACCGCAGCCTTACCCAGAATCTCTGGCTGCAGTGGAGAGATAATGGGGAAAAGCAGGTTTGTGAACCCGTCAGATACGTGAATGTGCTCATAAGTGATATTTTTATTTGCTGTATGGTTGAGAGTTTTTGTCACTTTTTTACTCATCATAACTTACTATGTACTTTGTGAATAAAACAAAAGACAAAAAATACCCAATGATACATCCAATTTGGCAAAATACATAGTTAAATACTTCAATATTAATATTCTCATGAATAAGGATCATTTAATTAAACCCTTTGGCCAAAGCGTTATAAGCCTGCAGCCACGTCACGGCACGACCAGTATGCAGGTCCTAACACTACCTGTGAAAATTCTCATTTCACTGGTAGTGTTAGGACCTGCAGCTGCAGGCTTATAACGCTTTGGCCAAAGGGTTTAACTAAATAACCCTTATTCGTGAGAATATTAATATTGAAATATTTAACTATATTTTGTCACATCAGATGTAGCATTGGGTATTTTTGTCTTTTGTTGTATACATTTGGTTACACTCAGTAGCACTCCTTTTGACACAAATATATATATACCAGAAGAATGACCTAGGCGCACGGGGAGACAAAAGAGAGAAAAAAACATAGGGTAGTATGTCTTAGAAATTTAACCAATAAATGGTAAGATATGCACTCACAGCGTGTTGAATTAATTCAGGCGTTTTATCCACCCTGGGATCTGGAACTCTGTCAGTATATTAGGAACGTCTTTGAATCTGTGTCCTTGGATCCTACGACACTTCTTTTCAGCCAAGTCTCCTCCTCATGGGTGGTGATGTATATATAGGGAGAGGCAAAGGACACACAGGATAGTGTAACACAGTTTTAATCATAAAAAAATAAATGAATCACAATAAGTAAAAAAACTCACACTTTGTGAGCTCTTTAAAAACAATTGAGAATTTCAAAGTCTCTCACACTCATATGATATAGCAATTCTCAGCTGGGCTTATTGCAGTCACTGATGACATATAGGTATTCCTATACACCTGAGTTGTTATCCTGGTGTTTGGTATTGTGTAGAAACACTGTTCAATAGCTGTGATACTCTCAGTACTAATAAGACCTAGTGCAGTTCTCTTATGGTGAGTCCTATTCAGGTTTCTCACCGCACTTTCAGTACTCCTAGTATTTTGTTTTCACACACAGCGTGTGTCACTGCCACAGTTCGCCAGCATTCAGCAACCAGTTCCTCCGTCCTCTATGCTCCTCAGGTACCTCCGTCAGACGTGGTGACGTCACTGAGCTTTCGCGTGAGCACTGCACTCCAATGTGGGGCGTCTCTGATGCCGGGATCAATAGTATACCAAAAATAGTTTTAAAAAATGTTTAAAAAACGTTTAAAAAAACGTGGAGCTCTTAACACTACCATCCACTAATGTGCCACTAAACACTGTATAGTCCACACACATATATATATATATATATATATATATATATATATATATATATATATATGTAGAGGTATTTGTACTGTGTTTGCCGAGCTTTAATAATCAAAAATGAATAGACGATACCGTTCTGTGGCAAACAAAATGCTTTTATTTGTGCGAGCTTTCGAGATACATGTGGGGGGTTCTGGGGTTAGGGCTTGAAGTGGTTGTGTGTTCATTAATTTTGTACTTTGTACACCTGAAAAAACACGTTTGGAATTATTGTACATAAGTAAATGAAAACAGCGCAATGTGCAGTTACAGTCGAGAGCAAATACAATGTTAGGCACAACCAAAAAGACTTGGAAAGTATAACAGAAATTATATTAATGACGTGCAGCCACATCTAGGAAACAGTGTACAGTTCTGGTCACTTCAGCTTAAAAAGGACATGATGGAGCTGGAGAAAGTGCAGAGAAGGGCAATAAGATTGATGCAGAAAAATTGTGAGGCGCTCCTTCAAGAGGTGATAATAACAATGAACAAAAAATATTAAAATAGTACACACTCAAATCAAATTATGTGCGAGTGCTCATATGTATATATATAATGTGAATAGTGAAACGTCGCAGCTCAACCCTAAGAAGAGACGGTCCACATCTGACCATAAGATTGATAAAAGGTTTTGGGGCACTTACCTGTTGAGGATAGGCTGAATGGGAAAAGGGGGAGAGTTATCAAGGCAAATTTAAAGCAAAATAAACACAGATTGTGTTAATTTAATGGTCATTATTATTTAACCCTTAGAGTGCCAGAGGGGCCATGACACCAGAATGCGCCTCTGGTACATCGGGATCACATGACTACTCGGAGTGGTCACATGATCCCAGCGTCACTAAATACGGAAACAGAAGAGGAGTTTGTTTTCCATCTCCCTGCGTGCCAGCTCGCATTCACGAAATCTCCTGTAGTAAAAAAGTCCATGAAGTAGCCTGTATGAGGCCCCTGGTGTGCCAGACCCTATGATGTAGTGGGTACATCATCAGGAACTCAACGGGTTACAGAGGCAGCCCAAGTGATACTTTAATAATAATTTAAAAAATTAATACTTTTTGTTTTATTATATGAAGCCTTTGATGACCTTTATTGAAAACTAGTTACCTACTTTACATTACCAATTGATTCGTTCTCCCATGATCGATCAGCAAAGATCCTGCTTCCAAGGGTTCATAAAATGGCTGCCTTTTAGTTTCAATCTTTCCGTCAATCAGTGTAACTCAGCAGCTACAATGTATTGTTATATTACTAAGGTAACATTATATATTGCTACAGTTTGCAGCTCAAACTGCTGGGAATATTGGCAACAAACTTTCACAAACAGGAAAAATGTTGCAAATATCTTGCACTGCTGGGGAGGTGGGCTAAACCTGTTATAGAAAGCAAAAGATTGTCAGTGTATTAAAACTAATTAAAAATGGCATTAAGAGTTTAATTTAAAAAAAGGTAGTAAGTATTTTCTAACACTACAGAACTGATTTATTAAAAAAAAAATCTCACATGTAGGATATTGCTTTTATTGCTCCTTTAAAGCTGCAGACCAAGCAATATTGTGTGTGTGTGTGTGTGTGTGTGTGTGTGTTTGTGTTTTAAATAGATCAGCCTCTGTATTATGAGAAAATACTTGTACAGTAAGTCCTCGTTTTACGACGCTTCGTTTTACGTTTTACGCTGTCCAATGCATCCCTATGGCCGGTTTTACAACGCCAAAATGGCTTATCCGACGCTCTTACGACGCTTGGCAAAGTTGCAACATTATGTCAATCAGAAAGCTGCAGTCAGAGAAATCATCCAGATCAGTCTGTGTGAAGGTTTTGTGGTGTATTTATGCCTTTAAACATGTCTAACAGTTTTATTATACAGTTCTGTATTCAATAAATAGAATCTTTACATCATAATGTATGTGTGTGCAGCATAATCTAATTGCTTGAGTAAAATATTTTGTGTATTTTAGCATAAAAAATACCTTCAGGAACGGAACGTTTGATTTAAACAGGGTTCCTATGGGAAAATGTGATTCTCTTTACAACGCTTCGCTATCCGACGCCATTTTGAGTAACACATTGTGTCGGATAACCGAGGACTGCCTGTAGCTCTTTTTTTTTGTAAAACCCACAGTGAATGACATTTTTAATGGGTTATAATGTAACACGCATTTTGTGTTTCTATTGTAACCATTTACAAAGTCCCATTCCCTTTCTCTTGTGAAACAGGCTCTGGCACACCCCTTTTGGAGCCCTGTCCTCTCTCTAGCAGTGCACCAATTATATCTAGTGACTGCCTGGTCACATGATCTTCCCCATTGAACTGTGCATTGTTGATCCTCTTCTGCTGCCCTAACAGCCATTTAGTGAACCCCCGTTACGAATATTCGCAGATCGATCACAGGAGAATGGTTCAATCAGCAACTTAGCTAATTACTTATCATTGTGTGGATTGTATTGATGCACATATTAAAGGGGAAGAAAACTGTCAGCTTGGACTGCTGCTTTAAGAGAGAAGGCAAAATCCTGGGAAAACAACACAAAAAAAAACACGATTACTGCATGCATCTGGTGATATGCATTTTTCAAGCTTATTCTGACATTTAATGCCTTGTTTGTGTGTCTTCCGTGACATTATGTTTATAGAAACGTTAAGTTTTTTTTATATGATTTTATATGTTACTTAAATATCCATTTCCTCTTTCTTTAAATATGAATCTATTTGACTTATGTTCATATAACCATTCTATATATCTACATTAGTCTTTTCCTTAATATCTTTCATTCTCTTATGCACATTCTCTTTCCCTCTCCTGCTTTTATTCTCCGTTACACTCTCTTTTTCCCATTCAGTCAATTATACTTTTATCCATTTTTCCTGTAAACTTTTTTTCTGCAATTTCGTCCTTTTTAAATTATTTTATGATTCTCAGAGCTCTGTTCTGGGACATCTCCTTTTCTCTCTCTACGCAATATCACTTGGGCCCTCATTAACTCCTTTGGGTTTAGGTATCATCTGTATCTGTAGGTCTCCTAACATACCACTTGGGCTTGGTCCCCACTGGCTACAGAGGGCGCAGCGGGGACAAGAGCCGCCCCTCAATAGGTCCGGCACTGTTGCGAGGGGGGCCCGCCGCGCTGCGTGGTGCGTTTTTCAGACTTACATTAAAATTGGGATTAGACCTAGCGACGGAGCGCTAGGCCACGCCCCCCGCCGGTTCAACCAATGAGGGCAAACCTGCCGGTTGACATCATGGCCGCGCCCCCATCACTCTCACGTCAAGCCCCCCCCCCCTGTCTTTCCCCCTGCAGCTCACTGCAGACTGGAGAAATTCGGCTGCACGCGCCGCCAGCCTCGCAGGTGCGCATGCAGCGCAGGCACTGGGGCCGTAGCCTTAGATTGTAAGCTCTCAGGGACAGGGATTTCCTTTCCTGTTTTCTGATTTTGTTTGTTGCACTTATTGTATTATAATTTCCTGTATTGTATTGATTATTTTATAAAGTGCTGAGTACACTGTGAGCAGACAGAGGGGGGTTGAGGCCTGTGGCGTCACTGAGGGGGTTAAACGTTATCTGTGAAGAAGCAAGACCAGGAGAAGGAGAACAGCAAATCGCCCCCCAGCTAAACGGAAGGATAAAGGTATGGGCGCGGATGGCATGTTTGAGGGGCATGTGAGGAGGAGGCGTTTTGGAGAGGCAGAGGGTTATTCTTGGGGCCAGGTGGGGTTAATCAGGGGTATTGATCAACCAAGTATTGTGTTGGTTTGGGTACAGTGTGCTTTGGAGGGAGGAGTGGGGGGGGGGGGGCTTAGATCCATCAATACTCCCCCCAGGTTTTCTTATGGTGATTAATGGGCGAGAGGTAGCAAAGGGGACTATTTACTCTCTTTTCCCAGTATTCGGGTGACTGAGACTGCGTTTGTGAGGGGGCATTAGTGCGGGTCAGGAATATGTAGGGGTAGTTCACTCCGGGAAGAGGATATAGGGTCACTTACCAGTGTATCTATCGCTGGTAGCAGGGACCCCGGCGGGAGAATGCGGCAGACATCAGCAGCAGTGACTTCTAGCTCAGGTGGGTGCAAAGTGGGCAGCAAGCAGCTGTGGTCCCGGGCCTGGTTGGGCAGCTGGTGGAACAATGTTGGGGGGGTCATGGCAGGTGGAAGAGAGGAAAGGGTGCGAGAAATTTGGGCAGCACTGCGTACTGTTATTGCGTGGCTAGTTGCAAGTGGGGGGGTCGGGTGGGGTGGGGGTGGTAGGCAGTGGAATGTAGGCAGTTTTGAGGACTAGCGGGCTTGGGTAGAAGCGGGAGTATCCACAGAGGCTACAGTGGCTGACACTTAGCTGTTCTGCTGAGTCCCACGGCTTGAATATGGAGTACAATTTTGGGCACCAATCCTAAGAAAAGACATTATGGAACTAGAGAGAGTGCAGAGAAGAGCCACCAAATTAATAAAGGGGATGGACATTCTAACTTATGAGGAGAGGCTAGCAAAATTAGATTTATTTACATTAGAAAAGAGGCGTCTAAGAGGGGATATGATAACTATATACAAATATATTCAGGGACAATACAAGGAGCTTTCAAAAGAACTATTCATCCCACGGGCAGTACAAAGGACTCAGGGCCATCCCTTAAGGTTGGAGGAAAGGAAATTTCACCAGCAACAAAGGAAAGGGTTCTTTACAGTAAGGGCAGTTAAAATGTGGAATTCATTAACCATGGAGACTGTGATGGCAGATACAATAGATTTGTTCAAAAAAAGGTTGGACATCTTTTTAGATGGGAAAGGTATACAGGGATATACCAAATAAGTATACATGGAAAGGATGTTGATCCAGGGATTAATCCGATTGCCAATTCTTGGAGTCAGGAAGGAATTAATTTTTCCCCTTAGTGGGGTTTTTTGTTTGCCTTCCTCTGGATCAATAAGTAAGTATAGATATAGAATAAAGTATCTGTTGTGTAAATTTAGCATAGGTTGAACTTGATGGACGTACGTCTTTTTTCAACCTCATCTACTATGTAACTATGTAACTATATATGCATTGGGGGGTTGGGGTATTTTATATATGTATTGGGGGGGCTGGGGTATTTTATATATGTATTGCGGGGGTTGGGGTATTTTATCTTCGTATTGCGGGGGTTGGGGTATTTTATATATGTATTGCAGGGTTGGGGTATTTTATATATGTATTGCGGGTGTTCGGGTATTTTTTATACGTATTGGGGGGGTTGGGTTATTTTTTTATAGGTATGGGGGGGTTGGGGTATTTTTTTATACGTATTGGGGGGTTGGGGTTCTTTTTATATGTGTAACGAGTATTCCCCCACCCAAGAGCATATGGTATGTGTGTGCGGGGAACCTAATTTTACCAGGTGTGGTGCTTTACCTGTTAGGCTCACAGGGGGCCTAAGCCTCCGCCACGGGGAGCCTGGGGCACGTATAATAATAGGAGTAACCTCGTACTCGGTGCAGCGCCTCCACCTGCGATGGCTCCCACCAGAGGGGGAGTGATCCTCACAGGACAATTTATATATATCACACACACAGCATGTAAAACAACCAATAACTTTACTGTAGCAACCGTACTTAATCATATATATATATCAACAGGTGTCCCTCTCTAGAGGAGACACTACTACTGCGTCTCGCAGGACGCTACCCCCTTTCACCGGGTGATCCCGCCCCGTGTCCAGTAACCCCACACCCGCAAGTGAGATAAATATATGTGTGACTGCGCAGCCACTATGTCTTATATGAATAGATGGTATAGTTGGTGCACTTGTAGATTACCTGCGCTCGGGCCTGCCAAGGAGCTTCACAAAGGATCCTGATGATGAGGGAATACAGGAACTACCGTCCAGGGCGATCCCACCCGGATGGCTGCTGCAGCTACAGCGGAGGTCTGAGCCCAAACCTCTGGATGGACGCGCAGCGTCCGCTGTGTCCCTAACTGACTCTGGATAATAAGGGGCAGTGTCCCTAACCTGGGGCCTGTCCCTGAACAACACAACACTACTGGTGGCTCAGGGCTATCTGGGGCCTAGGGGCTGCTGGCCTAGTGCAGGGAGTCACTGACTCCTGCGCCCTACCTCCTTCCCCTAGCTGCTCCTGTCACCAACTGCCTAACGTGCTCAAAGCCCGCGAAATGTATCTATTGTCCTCTGCAGGGAGATGCTGTAGCCCTATTGGCTCCCTGGGGTCACGTGGGGCGCTCCTGATGCTCATGGGAGATGTAGTCCCTTCAATGAGCCCTCTCCTGATTGGCCATGCCGTTCCTGCGATCACTGCGCATGCGCGAGCTGTCTGTGGGCCTACCGCGCTTGGCTCTCACTGCGCATGCACAATGCAACTCGCAATGGCGGCGCCCTGCACCGACTGGCCGCATTCCAGGACAGAGGCGCGCTGCTCGCACACATCATCTTGGTGTACGCGTGAACCAAGGCCTCTACATGTCGACTCCATTCAGTCTTCTGAGCACCCTCTAGAGTTCCGAGCATGTCCAGTAAGGTTCGATTAAATCGTTCTGGCAACGCATCTCCTTCAGGATGATACGGGGGTCGTTCGTGATTTAGAAATGTTCAGCATTTTGAGCAGTTCTCGGATCAGCGTGCTCTCGAAGTCCCGACCTTGGTCTGAGTGAAGGCAGTTGGGAAGACCGTAGTGAACGAAGAACTTCTCCCATAATACTTTTGCCACTGTGATGGCTTTCTGGTCTTTCATGGGGAAGGCCTGGGCATACCGGGTGTAATGGTCCGTGATGACCAGCACATTGCATATTCCCGTCTATCAGGTTCAATGCACAGAAAGTCCATACACACAAGATCCATTGGGCCAGAACTCTTCAGATGGCCCATGAGTGCTGCTCTGGTAGGCAGGGTCTTGCGTTGTATACACCGAGTACAACGGCGACAATGGTCTTCTCTACACCGAGATGTCCATGCTCATCATGTAGGGACTTCAACACCATGTATTGCAAGTTCTTGGGGAGGACTAGTTGTCGTCTATCCGGGTGGTTGTGGTATTGCACCACCCGATAGAGTAAGCAGTTATCGATTTCGAATTTGTCCACTTTCCGCATGAGCGAGGCCACCAAGTCGTTGGGAGCACGCTTCAGAAGGGCGGGATTCTTCTTTTCAACGGCTTGCCTAATGATACTAATGACAGGATCTCGTATTTGGTAGTCTACCAGATCTTTCCACCGTAGCACTTTGTCATGAGTTACGTTCATCCCTTTTGGATCGCAGTAGGCGGCTGGGACAGCCTGCGACTGGCATCCCAATGAATCCGCAACCCGTAATTCTGAGAAGGCCACTTGATCATTGACGATGGCGGCAGTGCTACACATAGCTCGCACCCCGGGTCCTGGGAGTTCTTCCCATTCCTCATCATCTTGAGTAGCACTTAGCCCTGGCCGTCAGGAGAGGGCATCAGCCCCAACATTCAAGGGTCCCAGCTTATACTTCAGGGAGAATCGGTAATTGTTCAGAGCTGCCAGCCATCGGTGTCCTGCTGCATCCAATTTGGCCGAGTTATTGATGTACGTGAAGGGATTGTTATCCGTCCTTACCTCAAATGTAACACCATAAAGGTAATCGTGAAGCTTCTTGGTGATCGCCCACTTGAGAGCCAGGAACTCCAACTTGTGGACGGGGTATTTCTGTTCACTGGGTGTCAGACTGCAGCTGATATAGGCTACAGGCCGAAGGCCCTCGGGGTGCTTCTGGTGCAGGACGGCACCCAGTCCATTGAGACTGGCATTCACATGCAGAACGTACGGTTGTTCGGGATCAGCATACGCAAGCACTGTCGCTTCGGTCAGGCACTTCTTCAATTTCAGGAAGGCCTGTTCACACTCAGATGTCCATTTATCACCAAACGGCTGGCGGGCCGATACGGCCTTCCTTCCTGTATCTTCGGGGTATATCTTCAACAGATTGTTCAGGGGTTTAGCTCTACTAGAGTACCCTTCCACGAAGTGACGGTAATACCCACAGAACCCCAGGAAGGATCGTAGTTCCGTGACATTCTCGGGACGCGGCCAGTTCACGACGGCTTCTACTTTGGCTGGGTCGGTGGCGTTTCCTTGAGCAGTCACGATGTGTCCCAACGTAGGTCACCGAAGTGTGACAAAACCGGCACTTGTCTAGGGACAATTTCAACCCTTCCTTCCCAAGACGGTCTATCACTTTAAGCAGCCTCTCTTCGTGCTCTTCCAGAGTCCTTCCGAAGACAATGATGTCATCCAGGTAGACGAGACACTCCCGAGGGTTCATGTCCCCGATAGTGTTCTCCATCAGTCGTTGGAAGGTAGCAGGGGCCCCACATATACCTTGGGGCATACGTGTAAATTGGTAGAACCCCAGGGGACAGACGAAGGCTGTTTTCTCCTGATCCTCTGCATTCATGGGTACCTGATAGTACCCGGATCATAGATCGATCACCCTGAACCATTGGCTTCCGTTCAGAGCATTCAGGATCTCTTCAATGCGAGGAAGGTTGTACTGGTCCGGTATCGTACGATTGTTCAGGGTTCGATAGTCAACACACATTCGTACAGATCCGTTCTTTTTCCTCACCACCACTATGGGAGAGGCGTAAGGGCTCCGAGACTCCGTCAAAATCCCAGCGGTCTCCATGAAGTGGGACAAGAGTTGTCTGTTGAAGTTAAAAAGGCACTGACGGATTTGATTTGTGAAATTTTTGAACTTGGAAAAAAAAAAAAAAAAAAAACCTCTCATCAGCAGAGACCAGAGTTAAAGTGAATACACACCACTGAAACTTTTACACTGCACTGAAACTTACGAAAACCACGGAGTGTACTCTTTTCCACCAGATCCAAGAGAGCCTGTGAACAGGTGAAACCTTGAATTGCTATCCCCCAATGTAATACGTCATTGAAATAGGGGTTTTGGCCTTCCAGCCATAGTCAGGGCAAGAAGTGAGTCAGCCCTTAAAAAGGGCTAGGTTGTGTTTTCAAAAGTTGTCGCTGAAAGGCAGTGTAATACAGATGGTGACCCATGAGTGGGTACCTGAGTATTGCAAATAACGGTTTGCCACAAAGCATAGGGCATACGCAGCTGTGAATGAGTAGTATATACAGAAACGTGTGATGAAATTGATACACAAGACTGTGCTGAAGAGTGGGAATTTTTAGCAAACAAAATCTGAGGAGTTTAAATTCCCCTATAAGAAAAAGGTTTTTTCAAAACCAATAGGCTGAGTGTTGATCATCCCTGCGGGATTGAAGTAAATAGTCACGCAAAGAATGATTTTTTTTTTTTTCTGCAAGTAAAAGTTGCCTATTACTGTCTTGGGAGGCAAAAACAGACAACCCAAGGTGAAGTGTGATTCCATAATACCAAAGAGAAGAACTGAAATTAACTGAACTTGCAGCAGAAAAACCAACATTTGAAAGGAAAAATTGCTGGAAGCGTGGGAGATTGGCATCCGTCAAGAACATTGGTGTAAAATCAAATAGACTTGTTTACCTAGCAAACTGCACAACTGTATACCAAAAAACCCATGCCCATCCTGTAATACCGCAGAGTCTCCACCCCCCCCCAAACCCCCCCCCCCCCCCCCCCCCGCTCCGTGCCGCCCCCCCCCCCACCCCCCCCCCCACCTCTCCCACACCCCCCCCCCCCCCACCCGCACCAATACCATACCCCCCCCCAGACTGTCCCCCCCCCCAGGCACCATCCCCCGCCCCCCCCCCCACCCCCCCCCCCCACAATTGCCCCCCCCCCCCCCGGCCCCCAGCTCGCGCAACACGGGCCGCCCCCACACACCCCGTCGCCCCACCCCCCCACTGACTGAAAGAAAATGCTGCATATGGCTGATGAAAAACAAGTATCCTCAAAAATGAAAGCACAAGATGCCATGCGATATCCTCTAAGTCCAATGATACCCTACCAGATCTGGCTAACAAGGGTCAGATACATGGCAACGGGCAGTCTCCGTGGAGTCAGAGCTCACCGAATAAAAGGATTATGGGTTAAGAACCATCCACCCACGGATGTGCCTTCCGTCCCTAAAGGGGACTCTGAGAGCCCAAAAACCGAGTCCACACCCACAAAACACCCACCCAGAATGGGTGGGGGGTCGTGAACTGGCCTCTTGGCACGAAAGAAAAGTAAACCTCGCCATTTGATGACGATATGATCAGCAGGAGACCGAGAGCGCGTGAGCAGGTGATCACCGAATAGTTTGATCAGCTAAAGCAGCTGCAAGAAAAACCTGCGTATTAAGTAAGCTGCAAATTTCAAACGAAGAGGTGAGACCCCAATATCACGGAAGGACGGTATCCATCCAAATCAAAAGGAAAGAAAAAGGGAAGAAGCGGTTCTTCACTTAACGTGTGAAGTAAAGAAACACGTCCGCAGATCCTGTGGAGGAAAAGGGGCCGAGTTGCCCTGCAGCCTAGAGAAAATTGAGAATTCGTCCCACGCTTAACCGAGTATCCAGAGGGCCAAGCAGAAGTCGTGTTGTACCACCACACAGAGAGTTGTCGTCCGGTGCCACAGTGAGGAAACCCTCAACTAGTCCATCTCCAGGGAAGTGGAGCCCAGAACCAGTGGTGACGATCCTATTGACCAGGCCTGAAGACGCCCTGAAAATTCCATGGCATTACTGTGATATGCTCTGTTAAGAATTTTAGGGAAGAGAGAGAAAAAATAATGCCTGAGTACAGAAGACTGTGCTCGCAATTTATTCTGCGCCAAAGACAGGAATTGGAGGATCTGCAAGACTAGCTAGACTACTGCAAAGCTACTATGTCACGCATGGTGAAAAGCAGACGAGCCCAATCGTTAAAATGGAGGCTACGCTAAAGCAGAAGTTATGAGGAGCGCATGAGCAGATGACAGTCTTCCAGCAAGAGGTTAACACTCTTCGTATAGAGCTTAGGCCTCACATCATGGACCAACAGCATGCCGCACCAGACCTGGAATTTCCAGGAAAGCAACTACACAGTTCACTGAGGAGCTGGAGATGTGCTAAAGAAACTATTGGTATATCTTGGTACAGTTCTCAAAGTCTCTCAAAGAAGCTTCAGACCTCAACTAGAGAAGGAAGTCTCATTGGCCAGGAGAGTGTCATTCTCCAAGCAGCATGTGCGTAAATGGAAGGAGGACGCAAAGAAGCCTGAAGAATACAACGAGACTGAAAAAGGAGAAAGTTCAGATTAGAAAAGAGAGAACTTCAAACTGAAAGAGGAAAATTTTCAGTTGACATAAGAAGTCCAAGAAAAAAATTTGACACAGAGCACCGACTGCAGAACCAACTGCAAGGTCTGCGTACACACACCTCCAGTATGTGAGGAGAAGCAGCAAAAGCCTACAGGAAGAAAAACTGCAGGCTGCTAAAGAGGTACAAGCACTGAGGAACGTTCTGGAATACCCAGTACGTGCCCACAGACCGTATGAGGGCTAAAGGCCACGCTCGACATGTCTCAGAGATCGTTGGAAGCGGAAGCTTCGATAGCAGGTGACTCTGTATGAGAGGGAGCATGAGAATGGCTACAGAAACTGGAGCCAAGAGCTGGAGAGACAGAGAGACTGTTTCCATTCCCTTGAGTCAGTACACCAAGGAGAAAACAGACGGCAGCGGCAACCTTGACGACAAAAATTACAGAGCTCTAGAATATGAAGGAGACTCTGATACAGATTCCTCCAATACGGAAAAAGGTATTGGCTCTTCCCAAGCACCAGTATCCCACAGTAACTAATGCCCGTAAGGACAAGGGTACAGTGAGAGTTGGGGACTCTAGGCAACTTCAAAACAAAATTACGAAGTTTGAGCCACCAAAGAAAGCACTAGCCAAACCTACAGCTGCCCAACGGGCAACAAACAGAGGTAGGAGTGCAGAATCAAAGCCAGAAGAATCCTTAGCTGAAGAAGCTGAACTGGCGACTCTGTGGTGTGGAGAAGCTGCAGAAAGACCAGTTCAAGAGCAGAAAACTCTAAGGGCTAGTCCTAACTGCCCTACAACTGTTGCCATACACTTTGTCTACAAAAAGAGGAGTGACCGACGCAACAGCAATCTCAAGACTGCGCACGCGATAAAAAGACTTTACGTGGAAAAAGTCCTCCTCGAGCGACTGAGGAGTGCTGATCTCAAGCATCTTCGGGAGGAGACAAAAATAAACTGGAGAAAGGGCTCCAATCCCAGCGGGACAGAGGGTTCTTTTCCTCCATCCACTCTCATTCAAGTCACAGAGATATCTAGAATGAGAGTGGAAGGATGGGCTTTGGCTGTGGTAAGCCCGAGCTTCCCACAAACAGGGGAGGTATGTAACAGGGGACTTATCCCTGTTCAGTAATGTGCCTTTAATCTAGTAGTGTGGTAGTTAATTACTAAAAACCACCTGCCTGATTAGATTGCTTACAAAAACCTGTCTGTTCAGACAGGAAGTAACTCCTCCCTAGCTCTGACTGAGAGCTGACCTTTGGAGAGACAGAGCAGAGGTTCTTGAGTCCCAGGAGAGACTGACCAAAAGAAACCCAGATCTCTGGAGCTGACGGGTCTTGAGCTCTGCACAGCAGAGCTGAATTCAAAACACAGGGAAAACTACTACACCTGAAGCTGAACCAGGAAGTGAGATTTTCCCTCCAAGAAACAGATAAGACTTTTATTCTTAAGAGACTGCTTATATCTGCTTATTTCATGTTATATGTTTTGGGGCTGCGAGAACTGCTTGACTAAGGGAGATGTGAATTATTGCATAGTGTTTCACTAGAAATACTCCCAAGTGAATGGAAGCTTTGTTCCCCCCCCCCTGTGTTTGGATAATTTTCCTGATGAAAAGGAACAGGCACAATAAAGCCTATTATAATTTCACATTATAAAGCCTCCTAATTGTGTACCTCTGTGAACGTCCGTCCACAGTCGTCCTGAAGAGGGGGGTACTGTAAGGATTCTGCGTGAGCCCTTATGGGGTTTGCTGCAGTTTTCAGGTTTTCCAGGTTGCCTGTGTAACGAGTGCTCATCACAAACAGGATGGGATCGTGAGGCTGAGGTGGGGATAGTGATATACACCGACCTACAACCGCGTAACCGCGTCCGGAGTGCAGAGTGAGGGTCGTGTAGCTGGGTCAGCGTAGAAGAGGTCAGAATGGTCGTTATACTCACCATGATCTGGGGTTGGAGAAGTTGGATGGTCGTTGTGCGTAGCCGGGGTCCAGGAGTAGAGAAGGTGGGAGTCCAAATATCCAAGCCGAAGTCAGGGGTCAGAGAAGGCAGCGGTCTGGGTACAGGCTGAGGCCAAGGTAACAGAAAACAAGGCAGAATGCAAGAGCAACAGCAGGGCAGCAGGATGCTTGAGGCAAGCCCTAGAAACATAAACAGCAGTTTATGCTCAGCCAATTTGCAAGAGGGCTGGCTGAGCATATAAAGGGCAGAGGACCAATGGGAAGGCTGCAGGCAGTGAGTCATCACACATATTCTATCCACTGGTAAACAGGGGCGTAGTGCACCGCAGGTGAGGAGTAGTTGCTGATCGCAGTAACCCCTCGAGTGCCCCTGGTATTGCGACGCCGGCGTGAAGTGGAGACCAGAACATCCTCCGTTGTGTCACGGGACGGGGCGCTGGGGGTGGAGCACGTGTGAGGGGCGTCACCCAATGCGTCACGGGACACGTAACGGGGCGGGACCGTGGTCTAATCCTCCCAGCCCGCCCTTTCTGCTTAGTTCTGACATTTTCCTTACTGGCAGCCTGCTATATAAGGCTGCACTTCCTGGTGGGAGTCGCCGAGCAAAATTCTTACGTTTGCAGCTCTTGTTGGTCTTTGCAGTCACGCTTTACCCTTTTGCCTGTTTTGATTCCCCTGTTGCTGACCCCGGGCCGTGACCTCCCTGCTTTCTGCCTGCCCCGACCTCTGCCTGTCTCCAGGACTTTGCAACACTGCCACCAGCCCTGACCACTGCCTGTTAACAACTACGAATACTCTTACAGGACTCTGTTGCTTGGCTCTGGTCGATTTATTTTACCTCGGTCCTGCGGGTCCGCTTCCTGATTTGAGATGAGCACCGTCACAGAAACTTGGGCCGTGTGGTCAGATACAGAAGTTGGGCTCATGGGTACAGCAGAAGGGGGGGGGGAGGGCTCACCATGAGGGCCCAAGAGCAAACAAAGGCCCTGGCAGCCCGACACAGAGGTTGGGCCTGACCTCTGGTCATGCCCATTTTCCAGTGCCTGCCCCCATTGCACGGTTTTGCAGTAGTGTAGTTACACTCTGAACAAGAAATATCTACTGGAGAGAATGCAAAAGGCTTCCTATCTTTGTTAAGATGTTAAACATCAACTCCTTCTGTCTGTTGACACTCTTTGGGCCTTTGCTTCATACTGCCACCTAAATACAAAAGCCTTTGGATATTAGTCCCATCTGTTGGTTACGTTACTGTACCAGCATATTTATAAATCTTCTTTCTCCTAGCTAAGACCTTGATAATCCTTTTTAGAAAGTTAGTTGATTTTCCTAGAACAAACCCTTTTGAACTTTTGATCAATACAATCACTGAAGCAAATACATTTTTATGATTTCCTTTTCATTTGAGAATTTACTTTGTGGGAAATATTATTTAGTGCCATTGTGATGACTTCATGCAAAGGAAAAGTAACTCATAGTAATGGTTCTAGTGCATGAACCAAGAGACCACAGACTGCTTCTCAATATACACAATCCTTTTACCTTTAAACCACGCTCAATCTACAATGAATCACAGGTACAAAGGCATCATTTTCTATTACCTCCCGTTCACTGATGCCTGACTAACAAATATAAATGTGTCCAAGCCACCCTCTACACCAAGCATGTCAAACTCAAAGGCTAACACGGGCCAAATAAACAAGGTTTAAGTGGGGGAGACACACACAGCCACAGAAACACACTCCCCCCCACACACACACTCCCCCCCCCCCCACACCAACAACCGCGCCAACACAAAAAACAAACAAAGCGACACAACAACAAACTAGACACAACACCCAACACACACAAGATCCCAACAAAAAAAAAAAGAGCCACAACAAAACACAAAAGGTAAAACACAAAAACAAAAACAACAAGCTGCGCAACTTACACCCACAATCCCAAAAAACCAAAACAATACTGGAACACCCAAAAAAACGGTACACGCACCCACAAACAAAAATCACCATCACACACACACAACACGCCACACACACATCAGACACAAACGCCCATCCACAACACACCCGCCACAGAAAACACAAACCGCTCCCACACACAAACACACACCACACCACACCACCACACACACACACTCCCCCCAACACACACACACTCACCCACACACACACACAACCCCCCCACAACACACATCAACCCCCACACACACACACAACTCTCCCTACACACACCCCCCACCAAACCCAACTCCCCCCCATACACACACTCCCCACCCACAACCACACTCCCCCACACACACCAACACTCCCCACACACACACACACTCCCACCACACACACCCTCCCTCCACACACACACTCCCCCAAACACACACTCCCCCCAACACACACCCACACACACCACCACCCCCCACACACACACACACACTCCCCCCCCCACACACACACACAAAGTGGAGTACAGCGACGGATGTGAGTGACTGGAGGGGGGGGTGTGGGCGGGGGACAGAGGAAAGGCCTGCTTTTTGAGCCTCCCGCTGCACCCACCGCCCGCCAGCGATCGCGCACCACCACTGCTCGCCCCCACACCCATCTCCCGCACCATGCGGACCGGGGGCAAAGGGAGCGCCAAGGGTGCAAGGGGGGGGACGCCAAGGGGGCCAGGGGTGAGCAGAAAGGGGGTGAGCGGCAAAGGGGGTGAGCGGCAAAGGGGGTGAGTGGCAAAGGGGGTGAGCGCCAAAGGGGGTGAGCGCCAAAGGGGGTGAGCGGCAAGGGGGGTGAGCGCCAAAGGGGGTGAGCGCCAAAGGGGGTGAGCGGCAAGGGGGGTGAGCGGCAAGGGGGGTGAGCGCAAAAGGGGGTGAGCGGCAAGGGGGGTGAGCGGCAAGGGGGGTGAGTTCCAAAGGGGGTGAGCGCCTCTGCCCCGGGTCCCTGTGGCTGCCCGCCCGGCGGGGGACACCACGCAGCAGGCAGAGGAGCCAGGAGCGGGAAATCAGACACACCCACTCACCGTGTGCTCTGCATAAAGCTGAAGCCCCGCCCCCGGCTTCCTCTGACCTGCCTGCGACCAATCCCCTGCATCCCGGCCGGCATTCTAAGCCCCGCCTCCTTTATTCAAACCCATGCGGCCCTTCATCCAATCCCCTGGCAGCATTCACTCACACAGAGAATACTTACCAGCTGCCGCATCCTCCTCACCGCCGCCGTAACTGGGACACATTGGCTGGGCCGCACAGATACTCGTTGTGGGCCGCGAGTTTGACATGCTTGCTCTACACATATACCTCAAGCTAACCAGGTCCTTCCTGCATATTTCATATTATACTCAGTTACAAATGCAGACTTTTCTTAATTCTGTAATTTAAGAAATCGGTTTAATTATTAAAAAAAAAAAGTTTTAAATGGAAAATGTGTCCCATTATGTCTTAAATGGAGAAGTTTTGTCCTGCTTTGTTAAATCTGTAAAGTACTATGCACCCTTGCAGTATTTTTTATACTGAGTTTTGCTTTCATGAACGTTCAACAATGATGACATCTTTCTCCAAATCATATGACAGGAAATACAGTAGCAACCACAAATGAATGGCATTTCATAGCATGTTTGTTGAGTCTGTTTTAATAGTTAAGAGAAATCAGATAAGGGATCATTGTTCGACACAATATGAATCATTGTACATTTTGTTAATTTGCATGACACAATTGATGCATTATTTGCTGTGCAATCTTAGTAAAATAAAATCACTGGACCTTTTATGCAATTTTATTTATTGAAGTGCATGAAATAGCCCAATTCAGTTATGATAACATTATGATAACTGTAGGATTGTATTTTCATGATTCTCTCCAATTCTTTGGGGGCCTCTGAATGTTTGTCAATCGAGTGTTTCCATTACCCCTAGCCTACCCTGTCCTTATCCAAGATCTAATAAACATGAGGAGAGGGGGAGAGATGGGGGCTCTGGCTGCAATGTCTAAATCTTTCAGATCTTGTTTCTTATATTTGGAGAAAAACTGCCCCAGTTATAGGCGCAACTTTTGTTCTCATTATCCATATTGCGTTGACTCTCTTTTCTCCCCTAACTCCTCCTATAACCGCTCCCCAAAAGGGAGTACAATTAAGCCAAGAATTGATTAATTAAATTGATTGGTTTATTGACACAGGCTCAAAAATGATACAATTTGCACTGGTGTAGGTACAATAAGGCTCCAGTTTGTGACACCTGATACATTTCCCCCACAGTGACAGCAGACAATGGGAAAAGCCAGAGGAAATCAAACTCATGTTATATTTTGGTAAAGAAGTCAGCAATCAACTGAATGTAACCCTTAAACATATCACTGCCATTAATACACGTTGGTCCTAGCAGGGACTGTCTCTTAACTGGAAATACTGTAAGTTGTATTTTGGGTCATATATTGAATGTAGTAGCTCCGTATTCATGTAGTTATCAAATGCAGAGATAAAAGTTCCCAACTATGCATAATATGCAGACTTTGCCTACCCCAGCCCCTGAAAGGAGGAAATGCAGTATCCTCCTGCCAATCAGTTTGTGATGAGGCACCTGTAACCTGCAATTTTCAATCCCTTTATAGAACCCAGTGACATATTATACTGTAGTTCAGAGTACCTCATTGAGGTGCTCCAAATAGAATATTTCAGATAGGTTTCAGAGTGATTGACATTACAGAACAAAGGTGAAGGTAAAATGCACACTAAATCAAAATGATGTTTGCTTCTGTCCAAATTCAGAGATGGAGGTGATTAAAACAAAGACAATAAAACCCACAAAAGAGAAAAGAAACAAAATAATTCAAAATAGCATTGTAGACACTAACTGAGTTGTTTTTGTTAATTGGTTGTATTGTTTTTTTTTTTAAATATCTTTTTTATTCAGGTGTATACATTTACAGTTCATGCAGGTAGATATATGTATTGGTGTTCCCGCCGCGTAACATGCATTTACATACACATATATATACATCCGCATAGACATATATACCACATAAGATACATTTAGAGGAACAAGACATATTTAATCTCATTTTCTGATATAGCACACTACCTTGGGGTCTTGGTATGTGTCACCTAATTTTCCTTTTTCCTTGTTAACTCGGACTCCTAGAAGTCCTGAATACTCCCTTAAAACTGGTTGTATTGTTTAAAGCAGCAAAACGTGAAATCATATATGTTTATTTTTTTAAGTGAAACTTCTTTAGTGGCACCTAGTCAATTTTGATGGAACAAATCTCCTTCATGGAGACGAAAATGTGAAACGGAAATGACGTCACACTCCTAACGGCCACCGCTCCCCCCACACGCCTGCTGACATATGCCGCGCATGTGCAGTAGTGATGGCGCCGCTGACGGACGCCATGCATGCGCAGAAGCGGCTGGCATTGCTCAGTTGTCCAGCGCATGGGCAGAGGCTTCTGGGGCTCGGCAGTATGTTGCGCATGGGCAGCAGAGGAGAAGAGGACACGGAGTGCAGTGAAATGCGGTGTCTCATCTCTATGCATCACTTTTTTATTTTACATTTTAAAAAATCCATTCATAAAAAAGTCTGAGGTAGTGAAAGTTTTCTGATACCAATTTGCGACAAATTTAACAAGCCCTTTCTTATACTTGATGCAAACACAAACAGTAAATGGAGCAAAGTATCAAAATAAACTTCTATTTGCTCTTTTTTTGTCTTCAAACATCTCCCCGTTATTTTAGGATTTTCAGTCTCCCTAGTTTTTTTGGGGACAAAAATCTTCATCTGTTTTGTTTGTAAAGGAATTTCCGAGGGTATTTTTCTTTAAAAATGTTGCCCTGACGCATTTTGCAACTTGCTCAATATACACCAAAGTGGCATTTTGGGGGGATAATTAAACTTCAACTCCAAATAATGTTCCAGCTTATTAAAAGAAAAACAAAAAAGATTATTGTTTCTGGAAAAATCATTGCATAAAATGACACAATAAGCTTTTAAGGCCAGTGATAGCTGAGATGTGGTGGTCAATCTTGTTTTCGACTAGTCCAGTCTCATCCCGTGTGCTCAAGGCCACTGACAGGGGGTAAGAGTCTCCTGGGAACAGTGGCTCTGGGGGACCCAACTTCTGGATCTGGCTGCAGGGGCATTTCGGCACCTGTGCTCCTCTCTGCTATGGGGTCCTCCCTGGCACCCATCCTCTCCGTCTAGGTCTGGCCGATGCCGAAAGTTCTCGGCCTGCCCAGAAGTCCGGCTCAACATACTCGTCGGACCTCCATATACCGCAGGGCCCTGCTTTTTGTGTGACCACCGTCTTCTCTACAAGAACGATTCAGCAATTATTTTTTCAGTTGGCCATTTTTTTGATAATGATTATCATAAAATTCTGAAGTTGAATGAAAGCAACCGTAGATGTACTGTCTGCAGCTCCTAATTCAAATTGCAATCCTATGAAGCAAAAAACAAAGCCCCCTTTACCAATAAGGGACGTGATTGTTGTGTTGGGGAAGCAAATGCCTCATTTCCATCAATCACACCATGCTTTTTCATATAGAGTAACATGCAATTAAACATGCCACACTGCGCAGGGTCTATAAAATGATAAGAGTTTCTTTATTGGATCGTATTATGCAAATGGCACAAATATTTTCAGACATGGTGCTCTTTGGCATAAGCAGCAATATTTGTAGATCAGTCTCTCTAGAACAAGTGTTGTAAAATATGCTTTTTGTGACTGTTCCAGAAATCTCCAAGCAGCCTGTGTTCTGCCATACATGATTCTCTCTCATTTCTGAACCTTTCCTCATCCTATATAACCCTCTTCTCTGAAAGGCTCTCTCATCAGGTGTTAGCCAAATGTATCTCTACCCATCTGCAACATTAGCTAAACATTCACCTTATCAATAAAGCATTTTGTAACTGAGGGCTATGCCACCCTCTTATCAAACAATTACTGGCCATATGGAATGCATCTATAGTTCTGTATACCTCCCCTGCATGGGTCCTCTGTGTGCCGCAGGGCCCCAGCTCTCCCTCCACTGTGGGGCCCTCCATGACTGCCGGCACCTCCCCGAGGTCCAACACTCTCCAGGCCCCAGAAAAGCTGTCAGCGGGCCTCCATGTGCTACAGCAATCAATCCCACTGAATGCTATTGTAAAGCTGTTTCCCCCCCAGTGGGAGATACACAGCTTCTGCTACCTGTTGTGTGGTGCAGGTACTTGTTAGGGTCAGGAGAGCTGAGTCTTATCTGCGATGGTGGAAGATCAGGACAGGATTAGTTCTTTCTCAGGGTGCTTTGCGCCTCCAGCCGTAGTGGCTCCAGGGTGTCCAGAGATCAGCCCCCACTATTGCATTCGTCTTCCTCCTGCCCAAGGACTGATACTTAGACATGAGTGTGATAACAAGGGTCTTTATTGCATGGCAATATCACTGCAGATCTTCCTCACAGCGGTGCAGAGTCTCAGAGGCTCCACACCTCTGGATGATGCTTACCCGAGATATTATAGGGCATCTTGGTGGTATGATCAGATGTTCCCCCAGCCCCAGGGCTGGAGGAGGACATGCTCATCCCACGATGGGAGAGGCTCATAGCCCTACTGCTCTGTTCCTCATCCAGAGCAGGACTGGCTAAATTTGGCACTCCCCTCATCAGGAAGAGGAAGGGGTGGGCTTATGGTCTATACCTATCCCTGATAGGCTTACACAGGCCATGAGTCACCACCCTACTTCTGTCCATCAGAGAGGAGCATGGGTGGGGGTCACAAGCCCATAGGATTAACCCCTTCCAGCCTCAGTTAGCAGGACCTAAATAACAAGGAGGGGAAAGACAGACAGAAAAGACAGACAGAAAAGACATACTCTGTTACACTATAATAAACACTATGTCAAAAAAGTACTTCCTTATAGAGTCAACAGTGGAGAAAAGGTAAATGAAGAACTTCAGCATAAAAGAGAATAAAGTCGGTGGTTTGGGGTATGAGTCCCAACAACAGTGCTCAATCCAATTCTGAACTGTTAATCAATAACAGGTTTTAGTCCACATATCATGGTAATAGGAAACTGTATTAGCTAAGAGATAGAGTATTTGACCCAGTGCTATTTGAATGCAGCAAAGACAATTTATGTAATGGCAATAGTCCATGTGTCACAGTAAATAAAGGGTTAACATACCATTGATGTGTCTCTGCCATACCTGAACCCTTGTACTGCAGCACTGTTCCAGGTCATCAAGTCTCCATATGAAGGAGAAATAAAATACTCACGGATGGCTGGTTCCTTTGCTGCGTGCAGCACGCTCAATATTCAAGTAGAAGTTGAAATCCAAGGATTCCTGCGGTGCACAGCCAAGTAGAGTAGGGGACCAGCAAGGTGTGGGTTAAAAATATATTTATTGGTACAACATGGTATAGGGGACACACATTCTGACGCGTTTCGGACTGGTATAGTCCTTAGTCATAGAGCTCTATGACTAAGGACTATACCAGTCCGAAACGCGTCAGAATTGTGTGTCCCCTATACCATGTTGTACACTAAATATATTTTTAACCCACACCTTGCTGTCCCCTACTCTTTTTACTTGTCTTTGGTGCACCGCAGGAATCCTTGGATTTCAACTTCTACTTAAAAGAGAATAAAAACTAAAATTAAAACAATAAAGTAAAAAAAAACATTCAAGGAGCAGATGACCTAATTGAGGAATGAGAATGGGTATGAATTGTACCGGAGGTTCCTGTAAGGGTTCCAGTCCAGGCTTTGGCTGGAAAACGCCCTTACCTGGCTGCTGTGGACATTTTGATTACTGGCAGCCTGCTATATTGGCTGCACCTGTTCAAGGGCTTAAATAGCAGCCAGTGACTTCTAGCCCCTATCTGAGCATTCTATACATTTAGTTGTGTTCCTGGCCACCCTGGGCTCTAGTTCCTGAGCCTTCCTAGTTCCTGAGTCTTCTGTGTGGCTTGCCTGTTGGCGTGGCTTGCATTTCCCTGTGGCTTCCCTTTCCAGAGACTAGCCTGTTGCTGTGGCTTCCCTGTTCATTTGGAATTCATGTTGCTAACCCCGGACTGTGACCACGACCTCGCTGCCTTCCGCCTGCCCTGACATTTTGCCTGTCGTCTGGGTTCTGCACCACTTCCGCCTGCCCTGACCCTTTGCCTGGTTACCGACAATGGATACTCTAACTCTGTCCCTGGGCTCTGGTTGGTGAATTGGCATCCCTACCTCAGCCCTGCAGGTCCACTTACTGATCGGAGACGAGCATCGTCACAGTTCATAGGTATTGTCAATTAAACCTTTTTGGTAACAGGGGAGTTATCCCTGTTCAGGAAATGTGCATCTAATACAGCAGTGTGGTGGTTAACTGCTGGTAGTCAATTATCCAACACCACCTGCCTAATTAGCTTCTAAGAAAAGCCTGTCTTTTGAGACAGGAAGAGAGATTGTTCCTGAGTCTCACAAGTTGTGAGACTGACCATGAGGACAGATGTCTTGAGCCTGCCAGAAGAAACAGCGGAGCTGCTTGCAAGATACAGGGGAAAGCACCTCTAAACCTGAATGTTGACAAAACCTGAGGAAAAAGGCAGCAACCCAGGAACAGAGAAGACTTTCCCTCCACCTACAAGAAACAGATAAGACTTTCCTTTATACGACTTTTGGTATATCTGCTCATATCAAGATATATGTTTGGGGCTGGGAGACATTCTTATCTAAAGGGAGTTGTGGACTGCATAGGTTTCACTAGAAATACTCCCAAGTGAATAGAAGCTTTGTTTGACCCCTTGTTTGGATGATTTTCTGATGTTAAGGAAACAGGCACAATAAAAGCCTTATTTAATTTCACCTTAACAAGTCTCCCTTGCATACCTCTGCGCACGTCCTCCTACAGCCCCCATTCCTTGTGTAGGAGAAGCGGTGACTATAAAGGACTATTGAATTAAACCATTTTAAGCTGAAAGGAATTTCCCTCTTATTGGATTACCCATTTGGTTTACTGTGCCATTGGGGCTCAGAAGATGGACCAATCTTATAATACATTAAATTAAAAAAATTGTTTGCCTTCCTCTGGATCAATAAGGCAGTATAGATATAGGATAAAGTATCTGTTGTCTAAATTTAGCATAGGTTGAACTTGGTTTTTCAACCTCATCTACTATGTAACTATGGGTCTCAGGGTGGTCTCCGCGGGTGTCCAGGGGCCTTCGGGTGGTCTCCGCAGGTGTCCAGGGGCCTCCAGGTGGTCACTGTGGGTGTCCGGGGGCCCTCGGGTGGTTCCCACAAGTGTCCGGGGGCCCCCACAGGGGTCCCCGGGTGGTCACCCGCGGGAACCACCAGAGGACCCCCAGACCCCTGCGGGAACCATCCAAGGACCCCCAGACACCCGCGGGGACCACCTGACGACCCCCAGATACCCGCAGGGCACCCGGGGACCCCTGTGTGGTCCCTGGACACCCGTTGGCCACCCAGCGACCCCTGTGGGGCCCGGTGGACACCCGCGGGGACCACCTGAAGGCCCCCGGACACCCACAGGGACCACCTGGAGGCCCTCAGGGACCACCTGGGGGACACCGGATACCCGCAGGGACCACCCGAGGGCCCCCGCAGGCCTATGGTAACATTAATTTGCTTAAATATTTTTGTTTTTTTTTATGTGTGTTAGAGGGGTATAGGGGTTGTTGGGGGCAAAGGGGGTGGTTGGGTAGTACATATTGCAATGTTTATTGGGGCCAATAAACCTGCTATTGTGCCTTAACCCCTTCATTGCCTTAGCGGATAGCCGCTAAGTTAATGAAGCTGCTTTAATGTAATTTTTTTTAATAATGTGCGGGAGTAGGGGGTCTCCTTAGCTGAACTTCTTTGATTTCTGCCTCAGGGACCCCCTGCTTCCCGAGTTACAGGCCCGGTATGGAGCATCGGGTGCTGGTATCGCCACCATTTTTAATCGTCCGCGTCACGTGATCGGGGGATTTAAATAATGAAGGAGATCCCGCACCCCATATCTGGGCCTGTAACTTGGGAAGCAGGGGGTCTCCGAGGCTGAAATCAATGTGGTTCATCTCAGGAGACCCCCTGCTCCTGCACACTATTAATAAAAATGAAAGCAGCTTTTTTACCATATCGGCTAGCCGCTACGGTAATTAATAATTTTTTATTGTTATTGGTCTTTTGATACTAGTGTACATGAGCAGGGGGTCTCCTTAGCTGAACTGCATTGATTTTAGCCTCGGGGACCCCCTACTTCATGAGATACAGGCCCCATTATGGGGTGCTGGTTTCCCCCTACAGGATTTAAATCCCCAGTCACGTGACGCGGGAGATTTAAAAGCACAGGGGATACCGGCACCCCATAACGGGGCCTGTATCTCATGAAGTAAGGGGTCCCCGAGGCTGAAAGCAATGCAGTTCAGCTCAGGAGACACCCTGCTCATGTACACTAGTATTAAAATCTATATTTTTACTGTACGGTCACCTGTAAGAGCCGTGCATGGAGACACAGCACCTCCATGAAGCTCTTACAGGCTGCATTTTTTTCTATCACCTATTGCGCTATAGAATATAGAGCACGTCAGCAGTGAATAAAAACAGGTCGCACGACAGTGCATTTTTTTGATCAGACTTAAACTCTTCTTAGTGAATCCCGCGTTTGGCCTCATTTCTTATAGCACAATAAAAACAAATACTCATTCGGACGCAACAGCGCTGATTTTATCACTGCTTTGTGAATTGCCCCCTATGTCTGAGTCTGACATGAGATTCATCATGAAGGATTACATTGGATTGTGATGATTTTTTTTTCTATCTGTCTGTGTACAGTTCTGCCAAGTCATGTGTCAAGTTTGCCAACCTAGCTGTAACCTAGCTGTAACCTAGCTGTAACCTAGCTGTAACCTCGCTGTAACCTGCACTAACCTCGCTGTACCTAAAGCTGTAACCCTCGCTGTAAACCTAGCCCTACCTCGCGTAACCTAGCTGTAAACCATTCGCTGTACCTAGCACTAAACTCGTGTAAACTTATGCGGTAATACTCGCGGTAACCTAGCACTAACCTCCGCTGTAACTTAGCTGAAACCTCGCTGTAAACTAGCGTAATCCTAGAGCCACTCACCTAGACTGTAATGCTGCTAATCCTAGTGTAACCTAGAACTGAACCTAGCTTGTAACCTAGCGATACCTAGCACAACTAGCTGTAACACTAGCTGTAACCCTAAGCACTAACCTGGCACTGAGGAAAACGATTAACGACGGCACCTGTAACCTAGCTGTCACCTAGCGTCAACCTAGCTGAACTCGCTGTCAACCACTAGCTGTAAACTCGCGTAAACCTAGCACTAACCTAGCTGTAACCTAGCTGTAACCTAGCTGTAACCTAGCACTAACCTAGCTGTAACCTAGCTGTAACCTAGCTGTAACCTAGCACTAACCTAGCT